>JAUIMM010000086.1:1375000-1662500 GCA_031769625.1 Taudactylus pleione
TTCCGCTTCAGGTGTAGTTGCCTGAAAAAATTCTTGCAACCTCAACTTGCGGGAAAACCGATGTAAATCTACCTTCCATTTTAAATCATTATTGACATTCGTCGGAACAAACGAAAACCCCTTGTTCAAAACCCGTGTTTCTACTGCTGTTAATACACGGGAGGACAAATTACAAACTAGGGCCCTCATTCAGAGCCGTACGCTCTGAGCAGAGCGCATGCTCTGAATGACGGCCGGGCTCCATTTTCATGGAGCGTCCTCCTGGACGCTCGTATAGCTGTGGGTCACCACCCACAGGCTATACGAGTGTGCATTGTGATGGTCGCGATGGTCGAGACCATCGCGACCATCGAATTTGCGAGCCGGAGCCTGCAGTTGAGGTTTTCAACCGCAAGCTCCGGAGTGATTTTGGCTCTATCAGAGCCAAAATCACTCCCACTGACATCACTAGTGATTTCAGTGGGCCGGCTTCTGACGGGAGGCGTTCCCGTGGGAACGCCCCCGTCAGGGAGGCACGCCCCCGGCACGCCCACCAAAGGGGGCGTGCTGTCAATCAACATTGACAGCACGCCTCCTTTGATCGGACACAACGAGCGAAGGACTTTCCTTCGCTCGTCGCGTCTGGCGCATGCGCACGACGGAGCTCCCTCCATCGTGCGCATGCTCAGTCCATAACATCGACCCACTTGCGAGCGGACAGCCGCTCGCGAGTGGGTCTGAATCAGGCCCAATGTTTTCTTTTTGGAGGTTTGACCGATGATTCCTCTCGTTCTGACCCCCCCGACGGGTGGGCGTCCTTTTACATTGATTTTGCCTTGTGTAGGATCGCTGTCCCCTAAAGGGGATGCCTGGACTTCAATGTTATCGTCAGAATCGCATATAGCAAACTCGCTATCGCTGTTTGAAGTGTAAGCATCTTTCTGTTGGTTCTCTCGCCTGATTCTCCAACCCTGTCGTGTTCTATATTGGGATTTGGTCTGATATCGAGAGTCGTTACCAGTAAGCCATCTATTCACCCGATTTTCCTCGTAATCGCTATTGACGATGGCTTTTTTATTTCTTTTAAATTTAATCAGCTCCTGCCGATAGTTATCACATTGGGTTTGTAATTTGGCTTTCCAATCCTTATTAACTTCAAGTTCAAGTATATTTTTACTGGCTCTAGATATAGACTCTATTTTATCCCGTGTGTTTTTCAATTCGCGGTTCGCTTCCTCTATTAATAGAAGCATAAGAAGTAAAACTACATTTGTTAATCACTCCTACCAACTTTCTACAAAAATCTGGGCTACATCTTCCGATGGTGGGTGAGTTTTTAACTCTAAAACCGCGAGGGATCATTTGTTCCCTATAGTACTCTGACAAAGCAATCCCATGGAGCAAGTAATCAATCTCCTTTTTTCTTTAACTTTAACAATTGATGATATGTCTCCTCTAAATCATGAGAACGATCCATAGCTGGCCAATGCTCAGTGAACAACATGCTCTGTGCCTCTTCATCCGTAAAGCTGTAAATAACTCCCTTGGTTGCAGTTAAACCACTGAATCCTCTGGGGTCTTGTATTGATGCTTGTGAAGCAGAAGGAGCTGGATCCATCGCACTGTGAAATTCTGCGTTGTATGGAAGAACGCAGGTAAGATGTAAAATATATAAACATATAAACAAAGGTGCCTTGTTCCAAGTGGGGCCTCCAGGTCCCAGTTAAACAATAGTCCAGGTACGAACCGGCACTCAAACTGAATACAAATTAATGTTGCCTGGGTGCCTTCTGCAAAAATGTAGGTAAAGTAGCAGAAAGACAGCGGCACTCCAGGACTAATCCCATGCAAAACTTTAATAAGTGCCAAAAGACGCCAACGTTTCAGGATCGAGGTGGACCCTTTCCTCAAGGCTGGCACGCAAATCAGTTAATACAAACATTAAGACAGATATTATAACATTCTTACCTTAAATAGCATCCTTCCTTGGTGCTGGAGCGGGCCAGGGCGGACGGGGGGTTGTCGTTTGTTCCGACGAATGTCCATAATGATTTAAAATGGAAGGTAGATTTACATCGGTTTTCCCGCAAGTTGAGGTTGCAAGAATTTTTTCAGGCAACTACACCTGAAGCGGAACACCCTTTTGAGAATTTTATCTCGTCAAGGAGCAAATCAACTTTTGATCCCCAGTCTACAAATTCCTCTTTAACAACTTTCAATCGCCTCATAGATGACTCAGTGGCTAAATACAGCAATGTACCGATTAAACATCACTTTAACTTATCCTCGGATGAGAAGAAGGTGTTAAGGAACCTGGGCAATTACAGAGACATTATAATACGCCCGGCAGATAAAGGGGGTGCAATTGTTATCCAGAATTTGAGTGATTATATGTCAGAGATAGAGCGGCAACTGTCTGACCATCTGACCTACCTATCTCTAGATAAGGATCCAACTAGTGAATTCAAAAAGGAAGTCGATGTCACCTTACAACAAGCCTTGCAGGACCATCTTGTAAGTGATAAACTATTAGTTGCATTAACTCAGAAATTTCCTGTTGTACCAATAATTTATACGGTACCAAAGATCCATAAAAGCCTTGCCTCCCCCCCTGGTCGTCCTATAATTTCAGCCAGGAACTCTCTCTTCCAGCCGATATCCATGTTTTTAGACTCCATTCTGCAGCCCCTGGTGATGACACAACCATCGTATATCAAGGATACCACAGCTTTTCTATTATCATTACATTCTATCAGATCAGTACCACCAAATACGCTCATTTGTGTCATGGTTGTAGCAAGTCTGTACACGTCGATTCCGCATGTACATGGTCCTGGCCGGACACGAGAATTCATTGAAGTCCATAATATGGCAGCATTGGACCAGTCTTTATTTATGCGTTTACTTGAACTGACATTATCTAGAAACTACTTTATGTACAACGGCAAGTTCTTTCTACAGGTATCCGGCTGCGCCATGGGCAGTAACGTAGCTCTGAGCTAAGCAAATATTTACATGTTCCAGGAAGAGAAATTAATGTTTTTTGACAATCCAGACACCAGCAGTAACATTTTAATTTCTATGAGATATATAGATGACTTGTTTATGCTTTGGACGCAAGGAATTATTTGAGAATTTAATGCATTCGATAAATAACAGAAATTCTCCAATCAGACTCACTTACCAGTACAGTGAAAATACCCTCAACTATCTGGACGTCAAGGTCACTCTACAGGATGGACACATAGTGACAGGGATCTATTCAAAACCTACGGATCGGAACACCCTTTTGTCGGCCTCCAGTTTTCACCCCAAACCTCTAATAAAGGGACTGCCTAAATCTCAAATGCTGAGAGCAGCGTGAATTACCAGTAACACGTGGACGAAACATTAAAGACACTGTAGTACATACAGACATCACCGGATTTTCAGTAACTCAACAAGATCCAACAAGTTTCAGAAGTAAGGCTCCTGGATGCTATCGATGTGCCAATTGTACTACATGCCGACATATGCTAACTGGATCTACTTTCAAGTATCCTCAGAATGGGAAGGAATACAGGATTAAATTTATTCTTACTTGTACATCATCTTTTGTGATTTACCTTATTACGTGTCCCTGTGGCAAGGGATACGTAGGGAAGACTACGAGGACAGTACGCGAGAGAATGGCTTTGCATCGCTCGGCCATTAAAGCGGCATTATTGAAGCATACCTCGGACCAGCCTGTAGCCAGGCATTTTTTCCAGCACAAACATTCGTTGTCATCGTTGCAACACATTATTATCGATCATGTACCCATTTCATTACGTGGGGGCGATAGAGGTGGCCGTTTGTTGCAGTTGGAAACAATGTGGATTTACAGATTAAATACAATGCACCCAGGGGGTTTGAATGAAAGGTTACCTTTAAATGTTTTTTTGTAGGACCTAACCTTAGAAGCAGACCCTTAGTTGATATATGGTATAATTGTTTCTGCTATGTGTTATAGACCCTTGTCACTTGTTATCAGTGGTCACACAGATTTGTTTTTAGACATAGCAACATTAGGAGTTAATTTAGTGCATATAACCATCTACTGAGTCTTTAAGCCTTGAAAGTTCTTGTGTTCATTTTTATTTTTATTTATTCCCTTTTGTTTGTTCACTGTGGAGCTATATATTTATCTAACTGTGACTTTCCTTCGTTGACAGCTGGTGGTGGGCCGGGGAGACGCGTCTCCGGAGATGTGCATCGGTTGCCTAGCAGCCGATGGACGCAGGAGTGACATAATCATTGGAGGGGGACTTGGGCGCCGCATGAGAGGCAGCGTGGGATTCCCCGTCCGCCCTGGCCCGCTCCAGCGCCAAGGAAGGATGCTATTTAAGGTAATAATGTTATAATATCTGTCTTAATGTTTGTATTAACTGATTTGCGTGCCAGCCTTGAGGAAAGGGTCCACCGCGATCCTGAAACGTTGGCGTCTTTTGGCACTTATTAAAGTTTTGCATGGGATTAGTCCTGGAGTGCCGCTGTCTTCCTGCTACTTTACCTACATTTTTGCAGAAGGCACCCAGGCAACATTAATTTGTATTCAGTTTGAGTGCCGGTTCGTACCTGGACTACTATATATATATATATATATATATATATATAATCCATCATAAATAGAATCACATGCATAAACACCGCACATTATGCACAGTTGTGCTGTTAACATGTCGCACATTAGCGAATGCATGATACCCCGCATGTGAACGCTGTTTATTAGCTTCATGCGTATGCATATGCCCCAAGTTAACTAGTGTCTTTTCCCAAACCCCTAACACTTACACACTGCACATTCACGTAAAAGGTTCCATAGTTTAAAGGTATAAGATTCAAGTTTTATCCATTTAGTACTAACGTTGTGAAATAAAGGTTATTTGGTATCTTAGGTTTAATACATGATAAGTAAATCGTGTTTGGTGTTGTACTGATCTGCACTTTCTCAACAGCTTCCCGGTATCATCGGTGTGAAGATCGCAATATGCATTCTCAACTTATGGACTGTAGAAAGTTAAAGCACCAAAATGTACTTTGTAAAATTAACAGCTTAGGTTTGCATGAGGCGGGAAAACAGAGACAAAGGCTGTCGGAGGCTGGTCTGTGTCCATTTGAATCAACCTGTTAAATGTCCTGTAACAGAAGCACCGTGATGGAGAACCAATGGGATCGCAACAAACCTCTCTACTGTATAGTCTATTTCTGTAAGGGTATAAATATGTAGGTTCTGACCTCAGTCTTCATGCTGATGCTGTTGATGGAGGTTTCTTGTTGATGCCGGAATCTGGTCCCAGAAGTGCGTGCGTATGTATAACTGTACTTTGGGTCTGTATAATTTCTTTGCGCTAAATTGTACTTAGATCACAGTGTGTAACTATCTGTACTTTGCTCGAATAATACTTTGTGCTTTGGAGACACATGTTCAAGGTCTAAAGTCTTTATTTTACTGTATGACTGCGTATGCAAATAGAGTCAATTTTAGAATGTATAGGCAGGTTTTTAGAAGGTATAGGCAGGAGCGTATAGAGGTTTAAATACAGTATCCTTAATGTTATAGATGTTTGGTGTATGTAATAAAGGTAATACGATTAAATTATAAATGTTATGTTTATATAGAAAAGTTAAATATTGCTTGTTTCATTACTCTACTTTTGACTCTTCATAAGCTCCCATGCAATTACCCAACAACATTGATAGAAAAATAAGAGTAGGGAGACAGATATGCCTTCTGTTATATCCCTCTGTGCCTACTTCTATTTCTCCAGATTTCACTGTGGAGAAGTCCCTAGTCAATCAACCAAGGCAAAAAAACTTTCCCTTTCTGGGGCTTTTTTTATATTGTTGAGACAATGATCATGTTTTAAAGAAGTGCACAATAAAACAGGAAACTTCAGTGCCTAGATGAGCCCCCGGGAAGATCACTTAGTAAAGTTGTAGCAGAATTTATAGCTAATCAAGTTTATTGACAGAACAGGTAATTTCGTAGAAGTTGTGGCAACACAGTCTTGCATTTTGCTTC
This sequence comes from Taudactylus pleione, assembly GCA_031769625.1. Lineage (NCBI taxonomy): Eukaryota > Metazoa > Chordata > Amphibia > Anura > Myobatrachidae > Taudactylus > Taudactylus pleione. Next base: position 1,381,023 of record JAUIMM010000086.1, read on the forward strand.
ACCATCCTGTGGAGTGTCATTCTCATTACTATTTTGTTTATAACACAGTTGGGACAACTATGGTCAGTGTACATTGTGGTAAGGTTGGGGCAGGACTGAGAACATTTATTACCTAATTCCACTGGTGAAAACAGCAATTTGCATCAAAAGAGGAAAGATGCAAATGTTTTTCTTAACTTTTTTTAAACTTTGCTAATTTCTAGTCTCAGCACTCATCAATTTAAATGAAAAGAGTTTGAAAACACTAACTCTACTTGGTGGCAAAAAAAATATTTTCAAAAACTTACCACACAGCTGTTCTGCCCCAAGCTATTCAACTACTGCCGCAACCCCATGTGATAAGCCCCAGAGGGTGCACTTAATGCGGAGTCATGTTGCGAATCCATGACATCATTCCAAAATCAGCAAAATGCCCTGTATTCTTATTATTAGGTTTGGTTAGACTGGGATTGCATAAAATAAATCTAAAACATTAAAAATGTTAAAAAATATATAGTCAGTAGAGACCATCATTACCCTGCAATTGCCAGAACATTAATTCCAGGGGTTGGGTACACAATCCCAGCACTTATTCTAAACCCTTCCTCTAACCCTTCCCCTAACCCAACTTTCCCGCAGCCTAACGGTAACCATCCTGTAGCTTAGCCTTAACTTTTCTCCCGCAGCCTATCCCTAACCATCCCCTACCGCAGCCAAACCCTAACCTTAGAATCCTGGTTTCAGAATCCCAATGGCTGTTGGGATTAGGGTTAGATTTGACTGCTGTCAGGATTCCAGCATCGAGATTCTGTCCATTATCTGCGCCAGGATGTTAATCTAAATTCCAGTTCCAGTACTAGTCAAAATATTTACTCTTCAGTACCTTTATTGTGACCCAAGTGATGCCTAATTTGCCCCAGTAATGACAATACTAAAGAAGTCCCAGTAGTGAACAGCATTATTAACCCAGACGTGAACATATGATAACAACAAATATTAATGTAATGCTGATGTGTGGGTGATGGTTATTAATTCAAGGCTGAGATTATAGGGTTTAGTTGTCATATGTGAGACCCTGAGTATTCGAGCCAAAACTCACAGAGTGTGCCCTGAGGCTATGAAAGATGCCATCAATGACCAACGGGAGCGCGAATCGCTGGTCGTTGATGGCATATCCACAGGACGATATTGCGGATGATGAACGATAATAATATCGTTATCATTCAAATCATCCAATTTATCATCTACTGGATATGTGGCTTTAAGAAAAGGTCTCCCCTGATTGGTAGTGTTCAATGAGGGGCTGTAAAAGATGTGCATCATGATGAGTTCCCACCTGATGTTTTCATGTCTCAGAGTCTGACTCAGTCCTAGTGGAGATCAATGTGGGATCTTGATGTAATTAATCCCTTAGTGATAGTGGATGATAGCCACTCATTCCCTGTTTTAACACTTTATAGTCATTTGTGACATCAGCGGGGCCCCAGCTGCTCCCAGCTTCCTGTCATTGGTGTTTTTATAGGAAGTGACTGGCATAGCATAAAGCATCAACACCTGGCTGTGTTTAAGAGCAATAGCTTACTGCTCAATTCAGTACTAAAACATTGTCAAAATAGGCCTGGGGCAGTCCATTCTGTCACATCATACAGTGCTTTGCAAAAGTATTCACCCCCCTTTTGCATTTTTTATGTTTTGTTGCCTCAAAACCTGGAAATAAAATGGATTGTTTGAATGTGTGCATCATTTTATTCACAGAACATGCCTACAACTGTGACGTTGCGTTTTTTCTATATTGTGAATCAAACAACATTTTGGACAACATAACAGAAAACTTCCGCGTGCATAACTATTCACCCCCCTAAAGTCAGTACTTTGCTCTCTGATTAATGTCCTCCTTGCCTGGTCTGTGAGTTTTGGTGGGCGGCCTTCTCTTGGCAGGTTTGTTGTGGTACCACGTGCTTTCCATATGTTGATGATGGTTTTGATAATGCTCCGGGGGATCATCAAAGATTGGATGTTTTTTTATAACCCAACCCAGAATTTTACTTCTCAACAACTTTGTCCCTGACTTGTTTAGAGAGCTACTTGGTCTTCATGGTGTGATGCCTCTTGCTTAGTTCTGTTGCAGCATCTGGGGCCTTTCAGAAAAGGTGTGTTTATACTGACAGATCATGTGACACTTAGAATTCACACAGGTGGACTTCATTTCAGTAATTATGTGACTTCTGAAGGTAATTGGTTGCACCAGAACTTTTGAGGGGCTTCATAGCAAAGGGGGTCGATTAGATAGGCAGATGCCAAATTTTAGAATATTATTTCTAAAGATTATTTTTTATACATATTTTTCTCATTTTTCTCATTTCACTTCACCAAATTAGACTATTTTGTGCAGATCCATCACATAAAATTCAGATTAAAAAAATAAATAAATTACAGGTTGTAATGTAACAAAAAAGGTAAAAAGCCAAGGGGGGTGCATTCTTTTGAAAGGCACTGTACATTTAATGATGGGGTTATTATTTATATGTTGGGGGCATTAACTGAATGTGAGGCTGATCTAAGAGATGAAGTGTGTGGTATGTAAGTGGTGTGTGCGCATATGCCTAGGAGTGTGTATTGGATGTGTGTGTAGGATGAATGGTGCGTGGTAGTAGTAGTTTATGTTATGTAAGGACTGTGGGTTTCAGTGCTGTAACCTAGAAGTTATTATGGTGTGGGTGTGATGTGGAATAAATGGAGGAGACAGATATTGGGTGGGAAAAACTAAACTGTTTATTTTGAGAAGTCACAAAGCTTCTCTGTAGACATTGTGGATCTGAGTGAACAGTAAACACACTGGTTGTGGTAGTATTTTATTTAAGAAACTCTTAATTTCAAGTAGGCATTGAATAGTTTACAGAAAATAACAAACCAAAAACACGAGGCCGCACTCTACAGTGTATAGTACAAAAGTGAACTGACAGGTGTTTCAGGAATACTGTCAAAGGATTGACTGGGTTAAGCGCTGATTGTCTGAGAGTGACTGAGAGACTGTACCGTGCTTGTCCATGGGGCTCAGTTTGTTATTGGACAGGGGCGTAACCAGAGGTGTGGGGGTCCCATAGCAAAATTTCCACGGGCCCCCCAAAAATATATAATTTTGCAGGCATACTGGCACTTGTTGTTCCACAAGTGTTGGCATGCCGAGGAAGGCTTGCTGGGACCTGTAGTTCACCTGTAAATAACAATATTATCATCTATTTTTTACTCACTGCCACGAGAGCTGTTTTTTATTATTAAAACTCTTTTATTGATTTTATACTGAAGAAGCCTGCACAGATCATACTGATCTGCAGTACATTTTTAAGTTCAATTTGCCGCTGGATAGTAAATAGTTGTTTTTTTATACTTCTAAACAACATTGATATCTGTCGTTGTCTGTTGATTACAACTAAAACCAATGGTTAGTAAATGTACCCCTAGGTGTTAGATGTTTGAGATAAGCAGCTGTTTGTCCAAAATCTTTTGTCAAAACCTGCATCATCCAGCAAAGCTCGAGTTCTTTCAACTATTGTTCTGTTTGCTCTTTCACTCACGCCATGTTGTTCTGGTGTATAGGCGATAGGTCAGTGTTGGCTAACCTTGACACTCCAGCTCTTATGGAACTACATAACCCAGCATGCACTGCTACAGTTTTGCTATTAGGGCATGCTAAAACTGTGGCAGGGCATGCTGGGATATATAGTTCCACAACAGCTGGAGTGTCAAGGTTAGCCAACACTGCGATAGGTGATGCTGTATACCATTTTTTTAAGGTTATTGGTTAGATCTTATTATTCTCTGCCATTATCAGACCTTAATACTTTTAGAGAATCAGACAGGTGTGAAAGTTAAAGACTTCTGTATTCTTTAAACTTGTCTGTAACTTCACTTTTATTTCTCAGGAAAAACATGCACCATCCTAGTAGAATCATCGATGAGTGCCATGAAGTATTGTCTTACACTCATGGATTCCACCTCCATTGGTCCACATACATCATCTGTATGCACTAATTCAAATGGCACTTTTGCTCTGGATGTTGATTTGGAAAAAGGTGCAACATGTTAGCTTGAATTTCATGCAACTTCCATACTCTGGTCTTTCAAGATTGCTCACTTACAGATGTAGCCGCAGTCAACGTTGCCGTGATGCGAGCACATCATGGCATGGATGGCGCGACTAGTGTGTCTGTGTCTATGGTGTGCACACTATAGACTGCACTGGGGAGATGCGTGATGCGTTTCGCGCACATCGCGGCAACGATGATGGAGGCTACATCTGTATATCCCAGTCACCATGCCATCTAGAAGTAATCTGTATATTCTCATACCCTAGTCTTTTGTACTATGGCTCCATTGATTGGTTGGATTCAGAAGCTACCACTGCACAACATTCCACTGTATCTATGATATACAGTTGTTTACATCGGGGTGCTGCAGCAATTACAGTCCAGATTTGGTTGTACACAGTGCACTGCCCCCTTGCGAACTGGACTCTGTATCCCTTCTTCTCTAGTACACTAATGGCAATTAGATTAATTTCCAGATCATGTACAAATAGTACATAACTGTTTTGCCTTTGATTCTCAAGCATACAGTAATTGTCACAAAATTTGCGGCATTTTGAACTTTGGGCACCAGTTAACAATAAAACTTATTACTAGTGGCATATTTTGTTTAGTATCACAGTGATACTAATGAATATGCTACTGGAATGTAACACATTACTTAACCCTCCAGCTGCTAGCAACGAGCTACTGTGTCATGCACATGCATGTAACGCTCAATCTGCACATGCAAATGATACTTTCATCCCGCGGAGAATGCCTTGAAGGTTTCACTGAAGCTGGCAAGGCTGTTGCTGAGTCCCCATTACCGGCAATCGGGACCGTATCGCTGTTGCCATCTATAGATGGTGTAAGTGATACAATGACAAACAGAAGTAGTCTTAGTTTACCGCTGTTTGTTAAATACTGACAGTACTGTAGAACAAAACCCCTTTAAGTTAATGCTAAAGGGATTATTTCTAGTTGTTAAATGGGGCACTTTGTCTTCTATCCCCCTGATACTTACTGACTCGCATGGCTTTAATGACTTGAACCAACTCTCTTTGCAGCTAAAATGTGGTTTACCAGCAGTCCTTGTAGAGGCTGTCTGCTACATTCAATGCTAACTCTCGCTGTCATGTTTAGGTAACGAGGTGCCACTTGATTCACTTATCTACATTCTGATACCTTATGTCCCAACTTGTGACATTTGAAACATCTGTACTTTGGCTTTTTGACAGAAGAAAAGAATTGTCATCATTAGTTTCTACAGGTGTGCGCTCTTGACACTGTAGTAACTTAACTCATACAATCTCTCTTGATAACTCTGCAGCATTAGACTCTATGCTGCATATGTAATAGTCTGCTGACCAGAGGCGGACTTAGACCTCATGGGGCCCTAAGCAAGACACCGATTTGGGGCCCCCCTTCCTTAAACAATCCTGAACACCATATTTACATTGCCTATTTATTCCCATTACATTATTTGTAATTTTTCCTCCTTATATTCAACTTTTTAAAACATTAAACATTAGGGGTGCCCGAAAGTTAAAATCTGAATGCTGGCTGCAGGAACCGAGGGCCTGATTCATAGATGGACGGAATGGCAGAGCCATACACAAGCAGCTGTACAATTCCATCCATCTCAGATGCAAATGCAGCAGGAGGTGTCGGTAGGAAACAGGCACCTCCTGCTGCATTTGTGATCCCAGCTCTGTGACCAAGGTCACAAATTGGCACCACCATCACGACCATTGGACTCACAGATGGAGGACTGTACATGTGCAGTCCTTTAACAATTGGAGATGTGCGTTAACCACCCCCCCATAGAAACCTATGGGGAATGCGGCTGCCAGCGGGAATGGAGGGATTGCAGCAGGTATCAGAGATATCTGCCTCGGCCCCTCTGTGATACATCTGGGGTAAACTTAATATTTGTGGTTAACAACCGAAAACTGGTGTTTTCGGGGTTAAGCCACAAATATACAATGATAAATGGGCCCCGATGTGACACTATATTGCTGCCTGAATAGAACTACTGTATATTCATAAAAGGCACAGCAGAGACATAGATAATTAACAAATTCTACTGATAATGTAAAGATATAGGTGAAATGCACAGAACGAATCAAGAAAGATGATATTTAGTATAAGCCAATATATTAAATTGATATGAAAATTAACAGTTTCGCTAATACATGTGAATGAAGAAGGAGGATGCTGCTGAGAAGAAGGATGTCACTGTACCTCGCCGGAGGGGTAAGTAATGTTAAATACCAATGGCATATTCGCTAGTATCACTGCGATACTAAACAAGATGCCACTGGTTTAATATGGATTGTTGTTAAATTGAGCCCTTATTACATGTCTAGGCTCCACACTAAAAGGTGAATCCCTTTTGTTAGTATAATGGAGGTATCATCAATCAATAAAAGCAGGGGAAGTGAAGAGGATGGAAAGTAGAAGGGGTGTGATGAAGGAGGTGAGAGGGCAGGTCTTAAGGTGCCTACACACATAGCGATATTTTACACGATCTGGCCGATTCAGACGTATCGGAACAACAGACCGTGTAAAATATGCCCAAATCGTGGGTAAATCGTGAGTCCCTACTCACAAGATGATGCGCGTCTCCGCTGGTTGTACATCGCATCTTCAGATCTGCCGTGCTGTAGGGCAGATCTGCCAATCTGGGACACAATGCACTGGAGAAAAGTCTGGATGCACGATAGATCGTTTGAAGATTGGACACTGCAAACCACCAAATCGTGTGCAGAGCTGCCGAGGACAGTTTTCAAGGGAAATCGTGCATGATGTCAGATCGTGAGCACATCGCTATGTATGTAGGCCCCATTAGGTCAGTAAACCTCATATATACACAGACAGCAGCTTAGCAGAACCTTATCACTACCTTTCACAGAGATAAATGCTTTTGTGCAGCTTTCCCTGCTGCAGAGATATAAATATAACAGAGCAGTGACATAGCTACACACTCCTATACAGCTACATATATAGGTGTGGGGAAGCAGGTCATATGCTAATAGTACTAATTTTGTACATGGCGGCAGAGAAATAAATCCACCCTCCTCTCTCTTTTACTATATAACAGTGCACAGTCAGAAGTACATCAAGTACACTCACAGAATTACACAGTAAAGCCCTAATCCCAGTGAGCACAGGAAAAGGGAAGGTGTGCAGCTCAGTCACACAGTGCAGTAAGGCAGCGTGGAGGAAGGAGAGGGACGTGCTTTCTGTGAAAAGGAAGGGGTGGATCTAGGACACTGTCTAGCTCCCACTGTGCGGGGGAAAAAAGTAGAGCTCATGATGAATGCACTATAGGCAGCACACCATGCCCCCCTGCTGTAGCTGGGTATGAAGGCAGCTTCCCCCCCTCCACAGGAATTTGTTAAACTGCAGGACTATAAATAATAATAATTACACCCTTGCCCCCCCCCGTGGTGAACTCTCTTGCTTCAGATACTAAACGAAAGCCACTGACACTCACCTCACCTTTGATTCAGCAGCTGAGCAACACCACCTCACTGTCTTCTTCCTGTGTTGTCGGCTCCTCTCTCCCCCTCTCCGTGCGTGTCACGTGATCACAGTGCGGGGGAGGAGGAGACACTGACTAGCAGAGTGGTGTCCTGCTTCTGCTGCTGCAGGTTGGCTCCCGGCAGTGACAACAAGCAAAATGCCTTCTGCCCTGCTCTATTATACATCCCCGTCTGCGGCCGGGCCCCCTGGGACCTGCCGGGTACTAAGCGAGCGCCTGCATTGCCTAGCGGTAAATCCGCCTCTGCTGCTGACTGCAGACTTTGGCGAGTCTCATGCAGGACAGCCTGATGTTTTAAAATCAATCTGGTTTTGCCTTTTAAACAACTGGTACTTTAAAACATCGGGCAATCTCGCACGGGACTGTCTGATGCCTGCAGTCCGAATGCTGTAACATAAACCCCTATAGATACTACTAAGAAGTTGTACTCTAGCATAAGGTTGTGCAAGCATCATCATTGCAACCTCATCATCTATTATGATGCCCACTAAAATCAATTGTTGAGAGATGGATAACATTCTGTCTATAGTCATTCATTTTCTTGCATGCACTAAGTTTTGCAGCATATAAAGTATACCACATGTTAATTTGTCTCATCTACATACACCATTTGTAAAGCCACCCACATGTGCAGTTGTCTTCCCATGGGTAATGGAATATGCATGATTTTCCACAGCTATACCTATTGTCCCTATAGCTCTGTCTACTTCTTCTGAGCTTGGATTATCACCAGGATTGCTAGTAACTTTCCATTGCTTTTCCTGCTTTAACTGCATCTCCACAGCAAACTTCATACAGGTGAATAAGGGATTTTCCATAATCACTAAAATCCTCTAATTCCCTTTCACTGTGGCCTGTATTTTTGGTATCAGCTGTCTTCACACTGAGGTGTCTGGACACACTGGTAACTGGAGTTATGCATGATGGCAGCCTGGGCTCAGAACCTATTTGCGCACTGCTGAGCAAATTACCTATTAGCAAAATTGATCCATCAGTACTGTAAGACAATAGGAGAGTACAGGAATACTAAGCTGTATATGGAAGTGTGCTAGACATGCAAGTGGTGATTAGGCTACACAGCAGGCAGCCTAACCAGTTCAAAGGTTTATTAACCAGGTAGAAACAGGTGGTGCTAAACACAGGGTTAAATAAGTACAAGTTGTAGTGCCAGATGCAATCTAGAGCGTATGCTGGGCATTGGAGTGCACCAGTTAGTATGGGCTAGGTAGCAGTATGGGGTAAGTGGTGGTGGAAGAGGGCAACCAGTTACCTGTGTGGCTTTGTATGGTATGCTGGTGACAGATTCTAAGGGGCACATCCATGCAGTATGGAAACCAATGGAGAAAGACACACAGAGAGCGCTCCTCATCCAAAACAATATGTCAATATGTCCTATCATTGGGGTATTGGAGAGGGGAGTGTGGTCAAACACTGTCTCTTCCTTGTAGTGATGCGCCAGCGGGATGACATCAATGCCAGGCTTGTATGTATGCATGCACCCTATTCACACCACTGTGTAGAGTGATGCTGTACCTGTATGGATGTGTAGTACTTAGTGCCCCAAGTGAGACTAGTGTTATTACCTGCCATAGCCATTACTGTTACCGCTGTTAACCCTGTGCATACTGCTACTGTGTATACCACTGTCTCTGCTGTTAACTCTGTAAACACCGCTGTGTACACAAAAGCTACTCAAAAGTACTTTATATAAACCTGGGGCCACCTATAGTATTATGTCTCAAATGCTGAAATAATGCATAAAGAGGTTTAATCTTTAAATTGCTATAAATGTTGAGAGAAAATAGCCAATGGCACAGATTGGAGTGAAAATACAGATGAAAATATGATAATATAAAATTTAATAAAATAAAATGACCCTAACGCTGCTGTCAAAATCAGGTGGCAAACCAATGAAAAACTACTATATGGAAAACATAGACAGCGCTGAAAAAGGGAACATGTAACTAAATGAAAATAGGTTTGTCCATATATATAAAATACAGTGCAATAGCATCTAATAGATAATAAATTACTAATTTGACAATTATATTGCTAAAACATACAAAATACAATTTGCATAAAGAAAGGAAACATGACCTTCTATATAATTTTACATGCATTCAATATAATACATCAAGATAAATATGAATGTATAAATAAAGATTTTTTTTTAAAAAAATCTTTAAATTGCACAATGCTGATCTCACCATAATTCATATAACGTGCTAACAATGATATGGTCACTAGGGGCCAAATGTAATAGGGTGAGAGTTTAGAAAATGTGAGAGTTTAGCAGTAAACTCTCACATTGGTTGAGTTTTATCTTCAAAATGGGAAAACATCTGAATGAGATTTTAAATCATGAGAGTTTTTTAAGTCTAAAAAAACATGCAAGTTCACTCTGTTACTTTGTTTTTGGACACTATTACATTGACAAAGTTTAAAAAGTGTCAGAAACTCTCACTTTTCTAAACTCTCGCCCTATTACATTTGGCCCTATATGAGAGTGACGTATGACATATATAATTCAATGTTAGAGATTTCAGGAAATTAGTCAGCAAAGATGGATATATAAATTTAATGATAGCCTAACAGTGACAGTATGCTGCCATAAGGACAACTATAATGCTTGTCCTAAAGTGATAATATAAGCAAAATATAATAGATTCCACAAATGGAAGAAGCATATAATTCACAGTGTAAGGATCACACTTACAATGTGACCAGCCTCTTGCTAACAGTTATTAACGCTCAAAACAATTGTATCAGGTAAGTAACAGAAAATGTTGCAATCATCAGTTGTACACAATGCTCATTCCCATAGGCATGGGAAGAATGAACATTTTCACAGTTGTAGTAGAGAAGACAGAGTTGTCCAATAAGCTTATTAAAAAGCGTTTTGCTGCAGAAAAATATAATAGTCTAATATATCAGTGAGTCAAAGTTAATGAGATAATGCTCTTTTAGAGATAGGTACAGTAGATGGCTGCTGCTTACCATGGGCATTTAGTGAATGGTAAGTGAGCGGAGCACCTATTTCCTAAAGATTCAGAAAAAGTAAGTAGACATCTGCTATTACTCCTCTCCCCCTCTATTGTCTGTTACATAGTAGCGCAGACCTACAGTATAGTACGGACGTCTGGTGCAATGAGAGTATCATGAAGGAGGAGAGGGGATGCAGCAATATGAAGTGGAGAAACAGTACCTAGGGGAACAGTCTGTTGAGCTGCTGCCTCCCTATATTTTTGGGGATCCGCATTGGATAGAAGGTGAGCGTGCTTCATGGATAAATCCCATTGGTATGAGGAAGTGTACAGGTAATCCCAGTGGTGTGCTGTAATGACTCAGGTTCTCTGTTACCCTGAAGGGTAGAGCAGGGATATCCTCAGTAATCCTCTCTACAGCACTTGTGGTAGCGCTGTTACCTGATAGTAGAGTCAGCTGAATAGGGGGCTGGTAACGGAGCTCAGTGTGTGCAACAGCCCCCGCTTCAGAGCTAAATGCTCGTTACACCCGAGGGCTTTGTCAATGGTATGCCTGCAAGTTACACTAATAGGTTATGAGTGTGAAGTATACAGAAGAGTCATGTTATTGGATCAGCACAGAAAATGCACAATGCAATAGCCAGCATGAGATTTGTCAAACTGAGAGGATCAGAAAATTACACCAACTTGAAATTTACTATAGAGATGTAGCTAAAATGAAAAAGGCTGTGAAAGATCAAAAATGATCAGGGTGACAAATCAAACGCTGATTGTGTGGATAAAGCCATAGGAACCATTGGCCTAGCTGTGTACTCCATAATTCACAGGGAAATGTCAGCTCATGATATGGATAATCCTGCAGGCGGAGCACTGTATGGGATAAAGGTCTGATAAGGAGAATAAACCTGAGGCGTACACTGTACGGTACCAAAATGAGAGCATGCAGAGACATTAATGAGTTAAGCTGCTGCATACCATTTGAGACAAATGCTGAAAGTTCTGCTTTACTCATAAAGGACAGGAAGCCCAAAGGCCTAAGAACGAGTGTTTTATATGTCACAATGTAGAACATAAAACCTCTGAATGAAAAGAGATTCAAGCGTTGTGCAAAAGAAACATGCTAAAAGAGTCAGCTTTAAATTTCACAGACAGTTGTAGGAAGGTTTGCTGGTGCAGTACCTAGACTCGGGAGCCACAAGGCATTTATTTTGCAATTTAGATTGGTTTACATCAATGTGCAGGTGTGACCCTATAAAAGTCAGAGGGATCAGAGACAAATGGGCACATTTACTAAAGCTTCTAAAACAGACAAGTGGAGGTGTTGCCCAAAGCAACCCATCATATTCTATCAGTTTCTAGAATGCAATAGAGAAATGATAGCTAAAATCTGAGTGGTTGCTATGGGTAACACCTCCACTGTTAATTTTTCAAAGCTTTAGTAAATCTACTCCAAAATCCTTACAGCCACAAAACTCAGGAAAATCACAGTGTGTCTGGATATAAGAGGTGAAATTATAGTCACAGACATCCAAGATGTCTTATTCATACTAGATTTGGGGACCAAATTTATCGCCATAAATTATCTAGAAAAAAAGTATTTAAGGTCATGTTCACAGAGCGCAAGTGTGTTGTGCAGAATAAAAGAGGGACTGTGACAGCAACAGCATCCTGGTACCAGCAACTATATGTCTTTGACTCAAATCAGAGGCTGCCATTACATAACACTCCTCAGTGTCTATCTATGGAACTGTGGCTATGATAATGTCCAGAAACTCCTTTCGGAATAGCTATGAACAATCCAGAGAGACTGGCATGTGAGAGGTGTATAATGGGGAAAAAAATTGGTTGCCCCTTTCTGAAGTCAGCAACCAGAGCTGAGGCACCGCTAGCATTGGTGCATACAGACAAAGGTGGTCTGATAAAGATAGGATTGATAAGTTAATTCCAATATTTCCTGACATTCATTGATTCATTCAGTGACGCAAGCCAAGAGAATAGTTTTTGGGCAGAAGCAGTGTCTACTGCAGTATATATGAAGAACTTTGCCCCCGAAGTAGCTCTGAAAGGCAACATACCGCTAGAAAACCGAGCGTCGGTCAGATCTGAGTCTTTGGGTACAGAGCATATGAACACATCACTAAGAAGAAGAGGTCTCAAGTCACTTGAGTGTTTTGTATAATGCTTGGATACTGCCAAGAAAGTTAAGGATACAGACTATGTAACATTACAAATAAAAAGCTTGTAAAATTCATGTAACAGTGCCACCTAGTGTAAAGCTTAAACAAGAACCACAACACAAGTTTATTACACTGAATATGCAGACAGCTGGAAGCATGTCTGAGTTAGAAACTGTCAATGTCGCTATCCAATCACAGGGCTTGATTCAGAGATCTATGCAATGCCAATATTTCCGCAGTTAAGTGATTATAAATAAACTGCGCATGCACTTAAGTCACACTGGACATGCCTCAAGGTACATTAATATAGTTGTTCACAGTGACTTTTTACTTGCAGCGTGATTGACAGCCAGGAAGCCTTTGTGGGTGGTAACCAGGAGTGGTGGCAAAGAATGCAGGCATGTTGCAACCATTTTCAGGGGTGTCTGACAGCCTGCATCTGCGATCCCACAGTCAAAATGGCTTTTTTGTCTCAGTTCCCATTGCCATTCTGAGAAGCCATAGGGTTACTCAGAAGTGTGATAATTGAATGATTTATTACTGATGCTGCTTCTTTGTACACAGATGCTTGGATTTGCAAAGTTACAGTTGGGTGCTTTAATACAAATTACAGTGACTGCAGCATTTGCATATTTTCGCACAGCATCTGCATACACAGACACAGTAGTGGTGGCATTAGTGTACATCTCTGAATCAGGCCCACAGAACAGGAGTTCTGTGAGCAGCAATAGGGCTAAAAACACCTAGGGATATTATGAGAAGTTGCATTTAGCACTTTCTGTGAACAGGGTGCCAAGAAGAGGGGGAGCGAATACTTCATACCCGGGCTGGCTGGAGGTTCCCTGTAGGGGCCCCAGGTCAGTAGTACATCTAGCAGGGCTAGAGAGGAGACCACTACTGCTCAGTGGCAGCAGTCTCTCCCTCCAACCTGGTACACACTGCTGTGTGCTGGGCTGCGATAGGTCCAGGGAGCTTGCTGCTGCTGAGCAGTAGCAGCATCCTCTCTCTTCCTGTAAGTGTTATGGGGGTGGCCGATCACTCTGTTCACCTGCCCCCCCTGAATCTGCAACCTGGTTGAGGGGGACAAATCTGGACTTTTTTTAAATATATATATATATATATATATATATATTTATATATATATATATATATTTATATATATATATATATATATATTTATATATATACACTGTATATAAGGAGGCATGGCCATACTTCTGAGATTTGGCTATGCCCCTCCCTTTACCCAGACCCACCAATGTGGATGGCCCTATATGTGAACTGCAAAATATCCAAGAGGCAAATTCAAACAATGACTGGAAGAATGGAAATCTGCAACCGATAAAGAGCTGCCATCATGGGATGATAATGATACATGGAATGTTGTTAACAGGCCAAGTCACTACAAAACAGTCAAGAATAAGTGGGTCTTTTGTAAAAAGTTAAATACAGATGGAACTATTGCCTTTTACAAAGCCCGTCCGGTCACTAAAGGATATACTTAAAAATCCGGGATTGACTACGGGAAATCTTCTCACCTGTTGCCAGGGGCATATCTATAATGGGTGCAGGGTGTGCGGGTAACACGGGCCCCACACCGCACAACCTGCACCCATAATATTACTTACCTCTCCGGAGTCCTGAGTCCCACTGTAAAACGACTGGAAAATGGCAGCAGCAGCCATTTTCCCGTTGTTTGTGCATGTGCAGTACAGGGAAAATGGCAGCCGTAGCCATTTTCCCGGTGACCTGTGCAGACACTATAGACTCTGGGCACACTCTAGTGCCCAGAATCTATAACAGCGGCACTGGCTGCACACAGCTCAGTGCGCTGCCGGCCGCCTGGTGGAGAGGAGGGGGCCCGTGTCGGAGACTGCACACGGGCCCCTTCCTCTCTAGAAATGCCCCTGCCTGTTGCCATATACAGTACTTTATGTTTAATCATTATCATATCTGCCATTCATGATTTACTGCTGTACCATTCAGACTTTGGCCCGTATTCAATTTGAGGCGAAAAGTCTGGATCCGCAATACTTTTTTGCTGATGACGTAATTTCCGCCTGTTTTGCTTTTACCCCGTATTCAGGCGGAAAGTCAATGCAATGTAATAGGCGAAAAAGATTCGCCTATGAATAGCAGGCGGAAAAAAGTGCAGAATTGGGGTTTTGGGGTGCAACGTTACGGGAACCCCCCTGCAGCCTCCAGACAGTCCCCCAAAGGTAAACTGTGGAAAAAAAATAAAAAAACAGTTAAGGACACCCCAAAAAATGACTTTGAAAAAGGAGTAAAAAAAATGTTTGGGTACAAAGTTAAAAACTAGCGAACTTGACTCTGGGGGGGTCGCCAAGTATGCCCCAAGTGTTTTTTTATTGCAGGTACTTGCGGCAGGTGGATTTTTCATGATTTTTTTAAACTTAACTTTAGCAACTTTTAAATATGCTGACCCCCATTTTCAAGTACCCCAAATTTGCTGGGATAAATTATTTTCAGGAAAAAATACTCCTGAATACTATTCTGCACCACGTATAGAAAAATGCTATTTAGCAACTATTAAGGCCATTTAAAAAGAACAAATACCTTCAGCAAGCCAAATCGGGGAGTACCTTAGGGAACCCCCATGTCAGAGGATCTTTTGGGGAGTGTCAGGCTGATTTCCCCAAATCTGACAGTACTTTCCAGTTCAAGTTATGGCAGGTCCCGTTTTTTTGCGTACTTTCAAATTGAATACGGGGTAAAGCAGGCATGCGCGCGATACTTTTCCATCTACAACACAGGCAAAGTAGGCGAAAAGTCCAGGACGCGTAAAAAGTATCGCGGCTCGGCTCAAATTGAGTATGGCTCATAGACTCAGCTTTCATAAATGGAGAACTAGCTGAGGAAATTTATATGGAACCTCCTGAGCATTACAATGAGGACAAGACACACATGCTGTGAGCTGGGTGACCCAATTTGCAATTAACCATGGGTATCTATCAACACTGGACTGCAGTTCAAATAATTCTAAGACACTTAAAGGGTTCAACTTCTTTAAAATTAGAGTTTTTAAACAGTGGAAATTCCGTACTGAAAGCTTTCTGTAATGCTGACTGGGGATCAGATGAGGATGACTGTTAATCATAAATGGGACTGTTTGTACTGGCACTTACAGAAAACTGCCAAGGAAGCCTTATGCTTCAGTACATTGAATGTGACAACAAGGGTGCAACTGACTTGTCCTATGGCACCTAGCACCATGGATGGTCTATTAGACATCACTACATCCATGCATTAGTGGAAGGTCTGTCAGCGGGATATGTTCAGCATCCCAGCGTGTGGGATGCCAATGCTTAGAAAGCTGGTGCTGGAATTCCGCCATGTCAGAATCCCGGTGCTGGCATCCCGAAGGTAAGTAGTGGGGGTGGGGTGAGGGCGGAAGGTTGGAGTTAGGAGTAGGCACTAGGGGGAGGGTTAGGGTTAAGCTCTTAGGGGGGAGAGTTAGGTTTATGATGCGGGGAGGAGGAACTTAGGTTTAGGCACTAGGGGGGGAGGTAAGGGTCAGGCACTGGAGAGGGAGGGTTAGGGTAGGGAGAGGAGGAGGGTTAGAATACTGACCACCAAGTGTCAGTATTCTAACCCTGTCAGCATGCTGGTGGCGGGATTCTGACCGCCAGGATCCCGAGCGCCATCATCCCGTACCCATTCTCTGTCAGCATGACCTATGTAACAAGTAAGGATAATTTTGAAAATATGCTAACAAAGGGATATGATAACGTCTCAATTACTAAATGCGTTTCCGAGAAAGTGTGGACTAGAATATATTTGAAGTGTTTATATGTTTCACTTATTATTGTTTATTGCATAACCCAATGTTTTCTGCTTACAGGTGGACTTTGCTGAAATGTTCAAGTAAAGTATCATGTTTTTTTGTGGCGGAGACAGCCCTGAGTGAGAGACAGGGCCAGATTTACCATTAGGCAACCTAGGCGTCCGTCTAGGGCCTGAAGAGTCTCCAGGGTGCGACCAGGCCCCCGATACGGCCTTGAAGAGAACCTGCTGCACTTTGCTGAACTGCTGCTAGACACACAGGAAATATAACAGCAGCAGCAGCGCACGGCTCCATTTCCTGCTCCTCACTTCAATCAGCTCCACCGCCGTGATGTGTGCAGTGCACTCCATTCCCCTCTGTCTGCAGTGTGGCCAGCCCCTTACCCATGGCTTGTGCTGCTTTTTACAAGCGGCGCTGCTGAAGCCAGCCAACCTCCCCCCTCTCCCAGTCACAATGATAGCAGCAGCCACCCCATCCCCCCACAGTGCAGCCCCCCACAGTGTAGTAAGCTCTGCGGCATGCGTATCTAGGCAGCCCGATCCAACCAACCTCCCCCGCAACTATGGCCAGTGTCCCCCCCATGGTCACACTGATAGGAGCTGCAGAACCCCCTGACAAGCCCCCACCCCGCAGTGTAGCCAACAACATGAGCAAATCTAGACAGCCACCCCTGCAGTGACAGTGAGTGCAGCCCTTCCCCCCTCTCCCCACAGTGTGCATTGCAGCCAGCCTCTACTGTGGGAACTGAATTAAACTTTCCACAAGCGAGCTCCATGGGATGATTGCGTGGACACTGGTCCTCAGCCTATGAAGACAACACGGCACTCTGGACTGGGTAAGTCTAACTTAAAAAAAATTCTAATAGAGTTAAATAACACAGCTCTTTACTTGCTCTTTATTGTATATATATATATATATATATATATATATATATGTCACTAGCTATTGTATGTGTTTATTTTCTTATCTGTTCCTCCAACCTCTCTAGTCTCCCTCTCCTTGTTTCACAATATTCTTCCCCTTGTCCTGCCGTCCCCTCAGTTACTCCCCATTTCCTCCTGTCCCCTCTGTTCCTCCCCATTTTTTCCTGTCCCGTCTATCCGTCTCCATTTCCTCCCATCTCCATCTGTCCGTCCCCCTTTCTTCCCGTCTTGCCCTATTTTTTTTCCCTCTTCCTCCTGTCTCCATATACACACACCGGTTTGGGGGG
The DNA here is from genome assembly GCA_031769625.1 of Taudactylus pleione. Lineage (NCBI taxonomy): Eukaryota > Metazoa > Chordata > Amphibia > Anura > Myobatrachidae > Taudactylus > Taudactylus pleione. The sequence goes on from JAUIMM010000086.1 coordinate 1,398,792, forward strand.
CCCCAAACCGGTAACTTGCCTGGGGCCCTGTGAGATCTAAATCCGGCTCTGGTGAGAGGGGTGTGCTAGGTAGGGAAGTGTGCTCCTGCACTGTCTCTTCCTCTCTGTAGTGATGTGTGGGTGGTATGACGTCACTGCCAGGCTTGTGAGCATATATGGTCACTGTGTAGAGTGCCGCAGTACTTAGTGTCCCTAGTGAGACCTGTGTTATTACCTGCCATAGCCATTACTGTTATGGTTGTTAACCCTGTACATACTGTACTGCTACTGTGTATACCGGTATCACAGCTGTTAACTCTGTGTACACTGCTGTTACTATAATAAACCCAGCAGCCTGGTTAAGGACATCTGTGTGTACAAACCTCCATTGCACATTCCGCTGACACCTATTGCAACCAAGCAAGTTATACTAATATAGGGAATGTCTAATGCAGTCAAATCCCAGTTATTCAATGCATATCCGCTAGTTTACTGCATATCAACCTCATGCACTTTTGTCACAACTAATGTGGCTGCAGCATTCTCTCATTAGAGTGTAGGGACAGTGGGTAAAGTGGCCAGTATATTGGACACATGCTATGGTCAGTGCATTAGTGGGCACTGGACCTTATTTAGAGGTGGACAATGCTGCTAGTTTCCGCCTACCTCCGGTGTAGCAGCCTGTGTCTGAGTGTGCAAGCCCTGATACACCCACTTTCAGCATCTCTGCACGCTGTAACACTGCTGGTGATTCTTTACACGCCACAATCAGCGCACCACCATGTGCACAATGGACACTTGTACCTACCCTATGGCAGGTGCAGCTGCTCAATCTGAACATGGCCTCTGTGGCTGCGGCTCTGTGTCTGAGAACGCAGCCACTTTCACTGACACACCTGTGACACTCCCATACCATGCCTATTAGACAGACTTTTCTTTGTGTGTACTTCTGGCCACCACCCAGGAATGTCCATCACTCTGCTGCACCATGCATGATACCGCCTGTCCTGAACGCAAAAGCATCTTTAGTCTAATGTGTAATGCATGCGTTGTAGGGGCTTTCCAATCATATTGTGCATGCAAAGTTACAAATGATCGCTCAACTATGTGAACATTGGTCTAACACTATTTTATTTTATTTTTTTAGAAATAACATACCCATTGTGTTTTTATTTATGTGTTGTCCCTGTAGCATTTTTCAGAAAGATACTTATTCCTAAAGCAGTATTCAGCTTACCGTACAGTACTAGTGGATGGCCAACTGTTTTACATCAGACTAAAACACAGAATAAGATACTGTAGATGGAAAACGCTACAGACAATGAATGATAGATGACATTTGCATAGTAGACTGTACATATTATCCAAATGAAACAGCAGAGGAAGAAAAAGGCATTAATAAATGTAAAATCATGTAAAGTCAATTCTAAAAATATACTAGCAGCTAAAAAAAATTTGTAAGGACATTACATATAGCCAACATGCCATGTAACACTACTTTGCAGCTTTCCTCAATCAACTGTAGCTTCAATTAATGACATGAAATCTATACCAGAATAAGAAGATACTTTACATTTTATAGCACCTTCAAGGGAAATAGGTCAATAAATATAATAGCAGTAAGAGCAGCAAAAGAAAAAAAAACAGCTCTTAAAGCTAGGGAAATGATTTAGTTAAAACCGGAATGGAGAGTGTGTGCTCATTGTAAGAAAAAAACACTTCTCCAATTACAAAAATAAGACAGGGGAATTGCTGTAAACTTTGAGCAAAATACAGTAGATGCTTAATAAAATGCTTTAATAGTAAAGTTGCTCGTCAGATTAGTTTATTGAATCACTTGATCAGTGTAAAAATGTGTTGGGATTTTTTTTTTGACCAACTAGACTGATACAAATGATAAAGTAAAGCTGGAAAATGTCACTATTAAAATCAATTTGTCAGGGCTACCCAAGTGTTTCCAATTCAGGTTAGCACAAAATGAATGAATTCACTCATGGCATAAGTGCCTGGGCCGGAGGCATCCAGGTGCATTACATAAACTACTAAACAATTCAGTTAGATCACTGTGGAATGATGTTATGAAAGGCATCTGTTGTATTAAAAAGTAAGTCAGCGCAGAGCATGTTGTCAAAGACGGTCCATAGTGATCTGTGCAGGCCATTGAGAATAGTAACTCATGGCTAAGGAAGTCAAACTTTAGTACTGTAATTGCTTTCTCAATCCTGGATTGTATTCTGTACTGAACTGAAGCCAATTATAGTTCAAAAAAGGGAGAAGCATAGCTAATGTATGGGGCTTGTTGTGTCATAATAGAGAAATGGAGTCTGATCTATTATGAAATCTTGGAAAAGTTTTGTTTTACTGTCACATGTAGATGATTTCAGAGGGTAATGTGAAGAAGAAAACTGAAGTGAACTGAGCTGTTCAATACTGCAACAAAAGCACACTTTAGACAAGGGCTGGGACTGAAAAGCAGGCATGCAAACAACCCATGCCAGTACACATCCAGGCATGCGCTTAAAGCAAAATATTACTTTTCATTGCCACAGAAGGATCTGTCATTATATAGCAGCTTGTCCTACATGTATGGACGCCACAACAAAATCCAGTACAGTTGTGGGGATTGAGGGCCTGATTCAGCAGTGGACGCTAATCACTGTGTGATCACAGCTGTGAATTCACATGGAACACAGTGGCAAAAATACCCTCCCCCAAACACTGACCACATATACGCACTTTGCGAATGGATCCTCTGTGCATATGTAATCGCAAAGCAATCACGATGCATGCCACTTACATGCATGCGCAATGACAAATAATCTCTTGATCTGCATAAATATCGGCATCACATCCACTGCTGGATCAGGCCCTGAGTGCAGTAAAAGAAGCACCCTCAGGCCACAAACTATTAAACTTAGTACGAGTATGTTGACTAGTGGCATGTTACCAATTTTCACAAATATTTGGGAGACCAGCCCAGCTCACTTAAACTAAGGCACACTATTTGGGGTGGTAAAAAAGATTGACAGTCAGTAGGTCGACACCAGATGGTCGACAGACAATAAGTTGAAAGGGTCAAATGGTCAACAGTGAAAAGGTCAACAAAGTCGAATGGTTGACAGGGTCAAAAGGTTTAGACACAAATGGTTGATACAGAAAAGGTTGACACTTATTTTTTGCTATTTTTGACCTAATCCTCACTACCCTCCCCCTAGTGCCTAACCTTAACCATAACCTTCTGCAGCCTAACCCTAACCCTTTGCCACCTGCCTAACCATCATCCTAGCCCTAACCCTAAAAATCGTGAAAAGCCATGTGTCAACCTTTTGTGGTTCAATATTTTTACCATGTCGACCATTTGATCCTGTTGACCTAAGTCCATGTGTGCATTTTAATTGTTGACCATTTGACCCTGTCAACCTTTTGGCCTATTGCCTGTTGACCATCTGGTGTCAACCTATTGATTCTATCTTCCATCTGGATACCCATTCCATTCCTCCTGGCACATCTGCTTTGCATGGCTGATCTATGTCCCCTAACCAAATGTTCTGTCCTTAAATTAAACTTACAGCTTTCTGTGAGGACGTGCAAATTTGGTGTACTTAACTGTTCCTGTTGTACTGGCAAAACCACATACATGAAAATGAATATAGGAACAGATATCATTGATATTATTACATATATGTGTGGGTGTATATGTGTTTATATGTGTGTGTATGTACGTATATATGTGTATTAAAGATTTACCTGTGTTTGTCATCTAGTACTGCTTGTCTGCTTTAAAACAGAAAGTCAAAGTATATGCAAACTGTCATTGTCATTTTAACATAGACTTTATATATTCCTGGATATATACAAACATCCCTAAAGCTATATAAATACCCTTAGGATAAATTAATTCAACAAATGTAAGTACACACAAGGTCAAAGCAGAAAAAATGGTAAAAGGCTATATACTTTGGAAAATTATGTATAAATATACAAAAAAGATTTAATAATTTACATTACAGGATACTATTCCATTGCATTTCTTTATAGTTGCTCACCGTGAATCTCAGCTCTGCCTCTGGTATGTAGCCACTGATCCGTATGATATCTTTAGCCAATGAAGACTATGTAGACTGATCTTATTTTTACTATTCACTTATGGATGCAAGACAACCTCGCCCCAACCCTAAAAAAAGGGAAGCAGAAACAGTGGTGCTTCAGCTTGCGATTAACTTCTCCTTTCTGATATGCACAGAGAGTATGACAGATTCCAGCAATGTACTCGTCACTTAGTTCTCACATGTAAGAAAAGGTATTGGTCAACAAATAAATGACAAGCGGATACTTTTTTTTTCATTTTAAAAGAATGAATTTCAAAATTAAATTGCAAAGCTAATACAATTAATGTGTATAGTTACAATATGAGGTGCTAAAACATGATTTTCACTGCTGGTATTCCAAGTTTCTTTTACCAAACATATTCCTATTTTATGTATACTATAGAAGTTCTAAATATAGTACAAAATAGCAAACGTACCACATTTCATGTGCAACTTAAATGTTGCTATTTTTATGTTACAACACTACTTAGAGCATTTTATATTCATAGCACATCAATTGTTAATTTCCCTAAACATTGAGAAATGGAGAATAAACTGACACTGAAATTGTTTGGTGACTATGGGCCTGATTCTGATGTGTGCAGATTTAGCAACGCTGCTGCATCTGTGGATACAGCAGCAATGCTAACACATACAAAAGCAGCAGGAGGCACCTGTAGAAGAGAGACTCCCCTGCATGCTTCAGTGATTTGCGGCTGCATCCAAGGACGCAGCCATCGGATCACTTGTATGAACATCGGTCTCAGGTTACATAGGATGGATGGTGTTTTCATGCTGCTAGGGCCAGGAAGTCTGCGTCAGAGGATGCAGATCCTGGCATCGGCACTCCCACAAAACAGAGATGAATGGATACAGTCACTGCCCCATCCCCGCCCACAAATGGCTGTAGCCTGTCAATCAGACTGCAGCTCAGGGAGCACATTCTGTGCAATCACACAGGACCTGCCCTGCACATGTGTAGGCCCTGTACTTGCAAGCAGGGCTGGACTGCCCATCTGGAACTTCTGGCAAATGCCTTTATCTGACCTTGATTTAAGTTTCTTCCCAAGAAATTGATAATCCTCAAAGTATCATTGGGTGTTAGTACTACCTCCTGTACCTGCGTTGCTCATGAGGTTCCTCCTTCCATCCTCTTAAATTTACGTCTAGGCCATCTTGAAGTTGCCTTGGAGTTTGTGCTAAAAAAACCCGGTTCAAATTGCTGTTTGATGCAGTTTCACAAGTCGCCAGTGCGCCTTGATGCTCCGGTTGTCTCTCCCCCTCTGGGTTACTAGCCACACACCCAGACTACTACTCTTGTGCAACTTACATGCCGTACTGGGACCGCTGTACATGTTTTGGCCACACAAATCCAAGCCCTCATCCAGAAGGTGCAGTAAATGTCCTTGCATGTGGAGGATGTTCGCTCACCATCTGTCCAAGCCTTGGTCAAAGAGACTAAGGTGAATCTCCCAGATCCATTTTCAGGAGATCGCAAACAATTCCTAAATTTGAGGGAGAGTTTAAACTATACTTCAGACTATGACCTCTTGGGGACCAAGGGGGTCATTCAGACCCGGTCGATAGCGCCGATGCACTCGGACCGGGTCGATGGCCCCCCACAGAGCATGCGCACGACGGCACCGGCGCCGTTGTGCGCATGCGTGAGACGCTGTCGGTCGTAGCAGGTCTCGATCCAAAGGGGGTAAGCTGTCGATGTTGATTGACAGCTCGCCCCGTTTGGAAGGTGGGCCGGGGGGGTGGCAGCCCAAACGGAGGTGTTCCCATGGGAACACCTACCGTTTGGGGGTGGCCCCACTGACATCAGTAGTGATGTCAGTGGAGAGATTCCGGCTCAGACAGAAAGCTCTCCGGGGCTTACGACAAGGGAGACCCTACCCTAGGGTCTCGTCATAAGCCCCGATGGTCGCGATGGTCTTGACCATCGCGACCATCACCTTAGGTGGTCGTAAGGCTGTGGGTGTTAACCCACAGCCTTACCACCGCAAAGGAGGACGTCTTGAAAATTCAAGACGTCCTCCCCTCATTCAGAGTGACCACACGCTCTGTGCGACCGGCTCTGAATGAGGTCCCAAGGCCCAGTCCGTCTGGGACCAAGGCCCAGTATGTTGGTGTATTCATCTCTTTGCTCCCAGGTTATCCTCAGACTTGGGCCTTCAGTTTGCCTTCGACTCATACCACCCTACAGTCAGTTGATGGGTTCTTCAAAGGTTTAGGGCTCCTCTATAATGACCTGATAAAGCCACTTTGGCCGAAGCAAATCTGCAATCTCTAAAGCAAGGACGAAAAGCAACTGAGGATTATTGTACCGCGTTTCATAAATGGGCAGTTGATTGTGGATGGAATGATCAGGCATTACACAGACAAATTCGTCTCAGACTGTCGGAACAGATAAAAGATATCTTGGTCCAACCTCTGGTCCATGAGACCCTGGAAGATCTTTTGCATCTCACCATCTGCATTGATTGCCGCATCAGAGAACATAGACTTGAGAAGGATCTTCCAACTTTGCCCCCTCAGTCGGCAGCATGGGAATCTTCTATTAATCAAGGAGAACCAATGCAGATAGGAGCTTTTCATTTGTGCACAGAAGAGAAGCTCCGCATACGATCGCTAGGTCTCTGCCTCTATTGTGGAGGAAAAGGACACACTGCCAACTCCTGCCCATCTAAGTCGGGAAAAAGGCAAGGTCTAGAACTGCTGGGGGAACTACATCTAGTCCTTGCATCTGTTTCTCCCAAAAAGTTCTTCTTAGTACCTGCACTTGTTCAAGTAAGTGGAAAATAAATTTCTACTTCTACCTTCGTGGATAGTGGAGCAGCTGGAAATTGTAAGGACGTTTCCATTTTGAAGACACTAAGAATTCCATCAGAAGTCCTTACACCACTGATTTCCATCTGCAGGCTTGATGGAAGCCCACTATGCAATGGTGTTATAAATCTCCAAACCCCATCTATCTGACTCACTGTGGGAGCATTACATATGGAATCAGTCTCCTTTTACCTGCTACATTGCCCATTTGTTCTTGGTCTGCTATGGCTCAGGAACCACAACCCAGTTCTAAACTCGAATTCCAGCAAGATTGTTCAAATGGGTTTGGATTATAGGTCCAGGTGTCTTTCCCTTCAAGTCTAGGAAGAACAACCAGGGGCAGCGACAGCTGTGCCGGGCATGGGGGGAGGAGGTGTGGCCACATCCCCATAGTAAGAAAGAGAAAAAAACATTTTTGTAGCACCACACACAGCTGTGCTGGGCTGCTTTGATGTAAGAGGAAGGGAGGGCAGCACCTGACCTGGGCCCCCATCAATCCACTCCAGAAAGTCTTGGCCAGGGTAATTAGTACAGCCCCCCTGAGAACAACCTTTTCCACCAATTGCTTCCTTGGAATCACCTGACCCATACCATGATTTTATTAATGTTTTCTATAAGAAAAAGGCAGATACTCTGCCCCTGCATAGGTTGTGCCATTGAGTTAATATCAGACATGAAATTATCCAAGGGCAGATTGAATGCGCTATCTATTCTTGAGAATAAGGCTATATAGAAATATATTCAAGACATCTAAGCTAAAGGCTTTGTGCATCTTTCAAAATTACAGTACCTGTTGTGGCAGGTTTCTTCTTTGTCGAGAAAAAGATGGTTCCCTTCGCCCTTGTATAGATTATCGGGGTCTTAACCAGGTTACAGTAAAAAAATTCTTACCCTCTGCTGTTGATCTCTGTTCCTTTTTGATCAATTATGGAAAACCACCATCTTTTCAAAGATTTATCTCCGAGGAGCATATAATCTTATCCGAATCAGGAGGGGGAATGAGTGGAAGACAGCTTTTAACACTCATTCGGGGCACTCTGAATACTTAGTCATGCCCTTCGGACTCGCCAATGCCCCGGCTGTCTTCCAGGATCTAATCAGGTATGTCCTCCATGAGTTTCTAGGCATATTTACTGTAGCTTACAGGGATGACATAATGATCTATTCCCAGTCACTGGATCAACACCCTCATCAAGTTAGAAAGGTACTACAAAAACTCTGTGAAAACCATCTACTGTATATGCAAAACTCCAGAAATGTGAATTTGAGGTTAAAGAGATTTCCTTCCTGGGGTATATCATCTCCTTTTGTGGTTTCCCCATGGATCCCGGCAAGGTGAAAACAGTCCTGTATTGGGTCCAACCCACTACCTTAAAAGCAGTCCAGCACTTCCTCGGATTTGCAAATTATTATCACAGGTTCAACACAGTCATCAAGTTAGACAGGTACTACAAAAACCCTGTGTAAACCATACAGTGTATATGCAAAACTCAAGAAATGCGATTTTGAGGTTAAAGAGGTTTCCTTCCTGGGGTATATCATCTCCTCCCATGGTTTCTCCATGGATCCCGGCAAGGTGAAAGCAGTCCTGGAATGGGTCCAACCCACTACCTTAAAAGCAGTCCAACACTTACTCAGATTCACAAATTATTATCGCAGGTTCATCAAATGCTTCTCCACTATTGTGGCGCTAATATTGGAACTAACCAAGTAAGGAGCTGACTCAGCCAATTACCCTCACAAGCTATCGAGGGCCACATTGTCTCAGAAGAATCCCCAAAACAACAATTTACATCCCCGTGCCTTCTTTTCTTGGAAGTTCGCCCCTTCCAAGAAAAATTACCATGTGGGAAATTTGCGAGTTACTCGCCATAAAATGGGCGTTCGAGTATTGGAGACACTGGCTGGAGGGGGCAAAATATCAAATCACTGTGACCAATCATAAGAATTTGTCTTACATTGAGACAGAAAAGAGACTGTACTCTAGGCAAGCTCGCTGGGCATTGTTTTTTTACTTGCTTTAATTATATAATTTTCTTTCCATGAACATTAAAGCTGATGCCCTCTCTCAAAGTTTTATTCCTATTCAGCAGTCTATTGCCTCTGATAAGCTCATTATTTCTAGTTCTCAGATTCATGTGGCTCTTATCCATAATTTTCCAAATGCCCTTCAATCTCTTCAGTTGGAAGCTCCACCTGGAAAACCACCAGGACTGCTATTTGCTCTGGAGAGATCAGTTCTGGTAGACTTTCATTCCAGCAAAGCTGCAGGTCAGCTGGGTATTTCCAACTGCTCTCCAATTCGGTATGGTGGCCAAAGTTGTCTCAAGATGTTTGCAAGTTTGTCTGGCCTGTGACATCTGTGTCAGGAACAAGATTGCTTGGGTCACTCCTACTGGCCTGTTACTGCCTCTCTCAGTATATTCTAAACCCTGGACCCATATTGTTATGGATTTCGTGGTGGACTCATTCCTCATGATGTACCATCATCTGGACTGTGGTGGATCGGTTTAGTAAATTGGTGCACAACCTTTAATCGCCTCAGCTCTCAAGCCACATCCCGGCTGTCATAGCCGCATCTCGACCCGCAAGGCCACATCACAGCCTGAATACTTATCAGCTCATTAGCCACACCCACGGCCCTCTAGGTTGCATCTCAACCTGAAAATCTACCGGCTCATTAGGCACACCTCTCAGACCTTAAGGCTGCATCTAACAGTCTGCGCACACTTCTGCACTCAAGGCACACCTCGGCTTCCAAAGCTGCTCCTCGATCCTCAAGGTCACATTCCAGCCCTCATGACTGCACCTCTCAGCCTGCATTCACTCCGTCCCTCAAGGCCACATCCTGACTATCTTTGTATAGCTTTAAAGACTCTCACCCTGTCAGTATCCATCAGTCGCATAACATCCTGTGACCTCAGGATAACCATGTCAGGTACAAGACCACGGGGCCCCCTAAGTAACTGTGAATGTATCATGTTCTATGGGAACAGTGGGTGGTAGCTATTAGTAGAAGACCTCACCAGAGTGGTACTAGTGTCCTTACGTGGTGATTCCTAAGAGACCAGATGTCATGTAGTTAGAAAAATTTGTCAGTATCACATACTGTATTTTTGGATGTTGTCTCCATTTAAACACTTTATTCTGTGATTCTGTGAATACTAATGATTGGTCAGACGATCTCTATACATTAAAGCTACTTTTATTGAAGCAAACAAAAACATGGTGGAATAAAGCCACCTTTCCTAACTGGACATGATCCCAAGGGGTCTAAGACCTAGAGTAGAAATGGCATTTGATCTGGCAAATGACACTCTGAAAGAAGCTTGGGAGAAATCCTTAATGCAATGTTCCAGGGATTAATTAATATTATTAGACATGATGAAATCATACTTATGAAATTGAATCCGGATATTTCAGCATTGAGTGAGAGACTTAAAAAATGTGAAAGTTATGAGAAATTTCAACACGCTTATGAAAAATATAAAAAGGAAATACTGTAGATCCATTTGAGAAACTGATTATGGATAGGAAATAGAGGAAAAATAATGACTATACACAGAATAAAGTTTCAAATGGAGACAATATCCTAAGATACAGATGTGCCCAGCTAGTTTGTTGTTCATGGCATGGCGTTCAGGCCTCTGAGTCACGCCATGGAACGTTATGTGATGTCTAGACTTGTGGCGTACCGTGGTATTCTTCAACAAAGGATACGCTACGGCATGTAATACAGCGCTTCACCGCTGGGTGGCGAGTGCTCCACTGTTGTAATTTATACTGAATGCCATACTGTTAAACTTAAATTGGATGGATATCACATTCACAGCATTTGCATGTTCGCACAACCAATATTTTTTGTGTCACATATTGTACATACAGTAAGCTCTTAGAACAGGATGCAAATCAGTACACATACAGTATTGTACATACAGTAACTGTACAGTAGTGAAGTTGCCCGAGTTGTTCTCATGGTATAACCGATACTGTAGATTAATGAGATGAACGCACAGCTTTCACTGAGATGGGATGAATTATTATCTAATGATGGAGTACTGTATGATATTTGGAAAGGAAGACAATTTATTTTATTATTAAAAACAGCAGCGGGTGGGTGGAGTGCACAAGGATGAGGCCACTCTGTGCGGTTCTTAATATACTGTAGCTGGCATGAGGGCTAGGTATTAGGTGATTGCTTTGCAAGAATGATGGTGTCGGGTTCAAGCCCTGGAAATTTTTTTTTTTTTTGGCACTGTCAGCTCTGGACACTATAGTGAAACTACTGTAGTAGTGTTGTACTGTAATACTGTAGTGTTGTTGTTTAAAAGGCTGCTTAAAAGTAAGACATTACAAACTTATTGTGCATTTAAAAAGTGCAAACTTGCGTCAATGTCTGCGCTGTGGTGGCTGTCAGCTCCGAGGGGTTGCAATGGGATTTCTTGCGCATGCCCAGTGGAGGGGTTACAATGGGATCTGTGGTGCCAAGCCATACACCATGTACTGTACTGTACAGTATCGCTATGGCATGGCGTATGGAAGATCATCACTGCACATGCCCAGTTGTCTGTATTACTACAGTATGCTGTTGAATTTTCACCCTTGCGCCACTCTGCACTGTCCAAGACTTGTACACAATAGTCATTTTATGTCAATGCTGTTCCAGCCATGGACACTATAGTGATTTCTCATGACCAATAACTAGTAGTGGGATCTGTATGAGAGAGCTCTCTGTATTACAAACTGACTGTGCATTTAAAGTGCAAAATAGCATCAATTTCGATGCTGTCCTAGACTTGGACACTATAGTGATTTCATGAGTTCAGTAACTGATAGTGGGGTCTGCATGAGAGAGAGGTCTTTGTTTTGGCGTTTAAACCTCAAACTTGCGTCAATGTCAGCACGGTGGGCACTGTGGTGGCTGTCAGCCATCTCTGAGGGGTTAGAAATGGCATCTCTGGCAGGCACATGCCCAGTAGGAGGGTTGCAATGGTATTTCTGGTGCATGTACAGTGGGTCAGGAGTCATACACAATGCATCAGGTCCCTTCCCCCAAAGCAAGCAAGAGCCTCTCATTACCTTAATAAAGGATGCTTTGTTAATCCATTTACTGTAAGCAGTCAGCTCTTCCCTTGTGTCCTGAAAAAGGCTACAAATAGTGACCATTGCCAAGGACACCAACCCCCATCTGCTAGGACAACTAGTGTGCTGCTATGAATGTGTCTGTACTGTATATTAAAAACTGACGGTGCGTTTGAATTTGCACTCTTGTGTCACTCTCTATGCTGTCCCAGACTTGGACACAATAGTGACTTCATAACTTCAGAAACTGGTAGTGAATGGGCTCTGTACAGTATGAGAGAGAGGTCTCTGTATTACAAACTGACTGTGTGTTTACACTGCAAACTTGCGATAATGTCGATGATGTTCTAGCTTTGGACACTATAGTGATTTCTCATGACCAGTAACTAGTAGTGGGCTCTGTTTGAGAGAGAGCTCTCTGTATTACAAACTAACTGTGCATTTAAACCGCAAAAATGCGTTACACCGCAAACTTGCAACAATGTCGATGCTGTTCCAGCCTTGGACACTATGTGATATCTCATGACCAGTAACTAGTAGTGGGCTCTGTTTGGGAAAGAGCTCTATGTATTACAAACTGACTGTGCGTTTAAACCACAAACTTGCGTCAATGTCAGCACGGTTGGCGCTGTGGTGGCGGTCAGCCATCTCCGAGTCGCTGTTGTTGCTACTCATTACCGTGATCTACCTCTGCAACTCTGCCTGACTTCTGAGTCACCTTTGTTGCTGTACCCTGAGCTTCTACAGCTGTTTCCTACAGTATCAAGCTGTTGTAAGTAGCTTGCTATGTATGGTTCACGGTCATTTTGCTATGTTTCCTGTGTTAGATGCTTAATTGCATATTGAGTTTCTATCACACACCGTATACTGTACCATACCGCTGATCGTTTCCTAGCCTCCCGCTGCCCCTCATAGTCCTCAGTATGCCCCGTCCTTTGCCCATCCCCGTAGACACTTATTTGTGTATCGAGTTTCTATCAAACACACCATATACCGCTGACCGATTCCCAGCCGCCCGCTGCCCCTTTTAGTCTCCCATGAGTGACCGTCCTGTCCCCGCGGCCATCTTGTGTTTCCTCAGCAGCCATCTTAGTTTCAGACACAAAATTGCTGTGTTTAATGTCCCGCTGCCACAATATGCCCCATCCTTTCCCCGTCCCCATAGACGATAATTTGCGTATTGAGTTTCTATCAAACACACCGTATATCGCTGATCGATTCCTAGATGCCTGCTGCCCCTTTTACTCTCCTGTGAGTGACCGTCCTGTCCCCGCGGCCATCTTGTGTTGCCTCAGCGGCCATCTTAGTTTCAGTCACAATATTGCTGTGTTTAATGTCACGCTGCCACAGTATGCCCCGTCCTTTCCCCATCCCCGTAGATGCTTATTTGCTTATAGATTTTCTATCACACACCGTATACTGCTTATCATTTCCTAGTCTCCCACTGCCCCTTTTAGTCTCCCGTGAGTGACCGTCCTGTCCCCTCAGCCATCTTGTGTTTGCTCAGAGGCCATCTTAGTTTCAGTCACAATGTTGCTGTTTAATATCCCGCTGCCTCAGAATGCCCCATCCTTTGCCCATCCCCATAGATGCTTATTTGCATATTGAGTTTCTATCAAACACACCGTATACCGCTGATCAATTCCAAGCCACCCGCTGCCTCTTTTAGTCTCCCGTTAGTGACCATCCTGTCCCCGCAGCCATCTTGTGTTTGCTCAGCGACCATCTTAGTTTCAGTCGCAATATTGCTGTGTTTAATATCCTGCTGCTTCAGTATGCCCCGTCCTTTGCCCGTCCCCATAGTCGCTTATTTGCATATAGATTTTTTATCACACACCGTATACTGCTGATCATTTCCTAGTCTCCCACTGCCCCTTTTAGTCTCCTGTGAGTGACCATCTTGTCCTCGTAGCCATCTTGTGTTTCCTCAGCAGTCATCTTAGTTTCAGTTGCAATATTGCTGTGTGTAATGTCCTGTTTGTCTCCTTCATAGACGCATCTTTGTGTATTAAGGGGCATATGTATCAAAGGTTGATGTGAGATAAAATTGGGAAATATATATCACCAATCACCTCAAAACTATCATTTAACACAGCCTGCAAAATGTAAGTTACAAGCTGGTTATACTGTATATCTCACTATTTTATCACACATCAAGCTTTGATACATACTGTAGTGTATGCCCCTTAGTTTCCATCGAGCAGGCCACATTTCATTATCTGCTGGTGTAAATGTGAGGAAATTTAATGTGTAATACTTTTTAGCCATTACAGTACAGTACAGTATGTTTAGCCCTGGTCATGAAAGTACAGTATGCCTGATATACTGTATATACATTCAGAACTGATATAGTGCGCCAAATGTGCTATTTTTATAAGATAAATTTGTTTACTATACCAATAGAACCATTAGTGTAAAAGTTAAATGTGCAAAGAAGTGCAATAATGCAATGATAGGTACAGTACAGTATAATACTGTACTGTATGTGCATACAATTATACTGTATACGTACAGTAAATACAATGTAAGGTGTGGAATATTAAATATTATAATTTTTTATTTGTCTTTTATGTACTGCCCTACAGTATGTGTGAGCGTCAGGTCTATATTCTGAATTAATTTTTTTCTTATATATTCATATATTATGGCATTTTTACACTGATATACACAGTGCTGTAATATTCCACACCTTAAATTGTATTTACTGTACGTATATAATTGTATGCACATATTATACCTACAGTACTGTATCATTGCATTATTGCACTTCTTTGCACATTTAACTTTTACACTAATGGTTATAATGGTACTGTACACACTAAGTTTTGATTTATGTTATAAAAATAGCACATTTGGCACTCTACTGTACAGTACTGTATATCAGTTCAGTTATTCAAACATTTTATTACTGACAAATCACCATTGTCATTTTATTACTGATGAGCTGACACCTACTGTACAGTACAGTATATCATTAGGAACTATTTTTTAGACACCTGTATTATTTATCAAATTTATTATCTTGTGCCTCTATACAACCTAACAATATTGGATAAGCGTATTGTGATAAAGGGTTTTAACAACACTTTGCGCTGTAATCTCCTATATTTACTACTGTACATGTATACTGTATACAGTATATACTGTGTGTATATATATATATATACAGTGAAAAGAGATACTGTAATGTACTGTCCCAACCAATCAGCTACAGTTGGGAATTGATTGTTTGGAACAGTACTGTACCTAACAGTATCTCTTTTCACTGTCTCCTAACATTGCTTAGTACTGTATATAGTACAGTATGTGCTGTATTTGATATAATATATATTTACTGTTGGAAAAAAACACTCAAACAACTTTTAAACTAAAACTGAAAGTACAGTACTGTACTGTATCTTATAAAAAGTAAATTTTGCCCCATCAAATTGTACTGTAGTTAATGAGTAGTACAGGAACTGAGATCTTGAAGAAAAATAGCCCTGCCCTTTTCACACAGAAAATACTGTAGCAAAAAACCCTGTCTTTATCCGGCATTTGAAGCACAGGTTTATTTGATGGTCCCACTTTGTACCCCTTTTGGCACAGACAAACACATTACTGGGCATACAGTACAGTAGCAATTTTAGCCAGTGATTTGCAGATGGACAGAAGCATTTATTCTGTGTGAAAGGGTCAACATACAGTACTGTACGTCGAAATTACCAGGTCTCTGACCCAGGTTAAATGTAAGGTCAAAGTGACCCTTTCACACAGTAAAAATCTGTTCATCAGCAAATAACTGCACCAAGTACAGTAAAGTGCTTTACTGTAACTGCTACAGTAATTTGCTTTTCTGTGTGATAGGGTTATTACTGGAGTTGTATAGAGTACAGTAGCAGCACATTCTTGAAAGTACAGTACAGTATGAGTACTGTAATTGTTTACAGTGTTGTAATGTGAAACATTTACTGTATATAGTATTTCCACTATTTTGCTTAATATTGTATTTAGTATCTTTATACTTGTGTATTTCAGAGTGCACCGAACTGTGAAAATGGTGAAGAGCAAAGGTTTTTTACAACAACAGAAATTCATCTTGCCCACTTTCACTGACCAAAAGGCTGAGTGCACTAGTCCCACAACTGTCTACAAGCAAACCTACCAAGAAGAAAGCAGGGAAGGAAAATGTACCTGTACTTGTCAAGGCAAGGAAGAACGCAAAGCCCAAGAACAACACTTTGCAACGGGACATAGAAGAAAATGGACCAGGGAAAGTGGAGCAACCAATGAATGTCCAAAACCAGGAGGAAACACCAGTGATTGATGGACCCAAAGAACTGGACACCTTGGAGCCTCTGGTTTGTACACCTGTGGAAGATATATCCCACTCACCAACTCGTCAAAAACTGTCCTTCCAAGAAGATAATGCATGCACATGTAGCTGTGCTAAGATGGTGAGAGACCTCATGGGAAAAGATGGTCATCTGGAGGCGAAAATTGCCACATTGAAAGAAGGGCTGAAGGACACCATTGCAGAAGCAATAAAAGCAATCCGGCAAAGTAAAGAAGAATGGCAAGAGGCCCTCTGTGAGGCCAACTGTACTGTACATTAATACTGTAGTTTGTTAGGCTGGTGAGTTACAGTAGGGCTGATATTAATGTTACAGTAGATTAGTTTGACACACTGTTAGAGCTGGAAAGGGCCTTGCATGGCATATTCTCTCTCCTACAGGGACCTCTGTGTGGGATCGAGTGGGATGAAGAACAAGAGTATCTCCGGTGAGTACTGTACATGTGTTCTGTCTTTTACTGTTTGTTTGTCTCTGCCTATCTTCCTATCTTCAGCATGTACAGTGTACCTTGCACTCCAGTGTGAGGTAGAGTCTGCACCTGGTATAGGGGAAACTTTGGATCTGAGGCCAAAAGTGCCAGTGATGATTTTAACTTAAAAGCCTAATATTTTTGTGTAGTCCTCGGTCTGGTAGGGCGTATCGGTCGGCATTGAGGAAGGACTGTTCTCAAGTCATCTCCTTCCTCCTAGGTACTGTACAGTGGTCATGTCCGTGTTCAGCTTGGAATTCCAGGACATGCCAGTGGCAGAAGAAAGAAGTGGGGGACAGGAGAGGACTATGGGAGTAGAAAGCAAAAGAGCTAAAGAAGTTCCCCCCCTCAAAGCCTCTTCCACCATAACAGGTAGGCCCTCTGTGAGGCCAACTGTACTGTACATTAATACTGTAGTTTGTTAGGCTGGTGAGTTACAGTAGGGCTGATATTAATGTTAGATTAGTGTGACACACTGTTAGAGCAGGAAAGGGCCTTGCATGGCATATTCTCTCTGCTACAGGGACCTCTGTGTGGGATCAAGCAGGACGAAGAACAAGAGTATATGCGGTGAGTACTCTACCTGTGTGTCTGTCTTTTATTGTCTGTTTATCTCTGCCTATCCTCCTTTCTTCAGGGTGTACAGTGGACCTTGCACTCCGATGCAAGGTAGAGTATGCACCTGGTATAGGTGAAACTCTGGATCTAAGGCCAAAAGTGCCAGTGATGATTTTTACTTAAAAGCCTAATATTTTTTGTGTAGTTCTCGGTCTGGTAGGGCATATCGGTCGGCATTGAGGAAGGACTGAGCAATGTTGAGCAATGTTAGCAGATGATTGATGAGTCTGCAATGAATGACTGCTTGTTCAGTGCAGGCTCATCACAGACTGACAAATGACTGCATGATTGCAATCGGCAGCATACAGTAACTGTAAGAAAACTGCAGTAATGTATATAAAATGCAGTACTGTAGTACTGTAAATTCATACTGTATACTGTTAAACTATAGTACTGTGTAACAGAATATATTTTTAATTTACTGTACAGTACTGTGTTTGACATTACAGTACAGTACTTACAGGTACAGTACAATCATTTTTGTTTATTTTTTCTAGTTGGCATCACGCAGTGACCATTGGCAAATCAATTTTGTTTTTATCTATCTAAAATCATGTACAGTATTAAAAAGGTGTGATTACCTGCATACAGTACAGTATATTACAGTACAGTACTGTATGTTAGGTTAAATGAAAATTGGCATTAATTTATACAATTGGTGTTTGTGTGTAATTCAGTCTTTAAGTGCGTCTGAGACCCAACATGTGCATCTGTTATTAAAAAGGTACAAAAAGTCAATAACACACAGATGCAGGGGCGTATCTTCCTATTGGACAGGATTGCCCTCACCAGGGGCGTGCCGGCCGATGGGGGTTGCCGCCCACAGTCATATACAGTATCCCTGTTGCCCGTCCCAGTGTTTTCACGGCTGCCCGGAACTTACAGTAGTATACACTACAGTACACATACTGTACTGTACACACTGAGGGCCGTATTCAATTTAGGGGTCTATTTACTAAGCAGTGTTAGGAGACAGAGTGAAAAGTGGTTCGAAAGTGATAAGGTGCCAGCCAATCAGCTCCCAACTGTAATTTTTTAAACCCAGCCTGTGAAATGACAGTTGGGAGCTGATTGGTTGGCACCTTTTCATTTTCTTAAGACGAGATCGGCTAAAAAAGATTCCCCGATTACGTAATTTCGCCAGGCGGAAAATTATCGCCATATTCAATTTGAAAGACTTTCCCCCTAGGCGGGAAGTCAATGCAATGTACAGTAATAAGTGAAACATTTTCACCTACTGTATGAATAGCAGGTGGAAAAAGATACTGTAAACTGCATCAAAATTAAAAAAAAAAAACACTGACTGTAAGAACACACCAAAATTTCACTTTCATTTTGGGGGCGGAAGAAAAAAAATTTGGCGTACAAAGTTAAACATGTAGGGGTAAATTTACTAAGATGGGAGTTATATTTAAGAAGTGATGTTGCCCATAGCAACCAATCAGATTCTACTTCTCATTTATCTAGCACCTTCTAGAAGATAATACCTGGAATCCGATTAGTTGCTATGGACAACATCACTTCTTAATAGAACTCCCATCTTAGTAAATTTACCCCCTAGTATATAAAATGTACTGAGTTTAGGTAAGGGTTGGAAACAATACTGAACTACAGTAATGAAGAATTAAAAAAAAAAATTATTAAGGTCTAGAACAGGCGGAACAGGCAGGTAGAGAGACGGAACACCTAACCGCTTGTCCACAAGCCTGTTGTAGCAAGACATCCCACTTTAGCTGCATTTGACTCACAACACACTGGGCATGCCCAGTGTTCTGATCTTCCATATGCCATGGCATAGTGCTACATGGGTATGGATCTGGGCATGCGCCAGAGATACGATGACGTACAGTATTGTAGGACACACTCAAGACAGGTGCAACCTTGGTATTGCAGGTGGCTGTAGTGTAATGGTTAGAAATCAAACCAATACATTACAGGCGCTTGTACCAACTTTTTCCGGGTTTGAAACTTGGAAGGTTACACTTTTTATTTTTTATTATTATTATTATTATTATTATTATTATTACACAGTCAAGGTTACACTTTTTTGTCATAAAGTACTGTAGCATAGAAATGCCAGAATTTGTGGATAATGTATTAGTGAATATTTAAAAAAAAATTATATATATTTTAAAGGTCTCGAACCAGCGGGACAAGAAAATGGTAGCAGCAGTGAGGCTAGGAATTAGCCCCCTAGCCTACTGCCTCTACATACAGTAGTTCCTAGAGTCATGGAATCACTACAATGTCTAAGTCCGGGATAGTGCCAACAGCATTGTACTTACAATAATACAGACAACTGGGCATGCGCAGTGCTATGTGACTCAATACGCCACAGCGTAGCATGTGACTAGCAATACGCTATATGGGGTATGGAGCAACAAACTACTGTACTGTAGCTGGGCACATCTACATACAGTATAATGTTTTGAGTTTAGTAAGGGTTGGATAACAATACTGAACTACAGTACTGTAGTGAACATTTAAATAAAATAAAAATAAATAAATTATCAAGGTCTTGAACAGAAGGAGATGAGTGTAGCAAGGCGGATCACCTAACCCCTTGCCCACAAACCTCTCCTGGTAAGAATTGCATCTGTCGTGTACAGTAATGTATTTGACATCTATGATGAAGTATTCAGGCGGCTGTAGTGTAGAGGTAAGAAATCAAACCACTACATTGCAGACCTCTGGTTTCGAACCTGTTTCCGGGGTTCGAAACCTGGAAGGTTACACTTTTTATTTTTTTTATTATTATTATTATTACACAGTCAAGGTTACACTTTTTATTTTTTATTATTATTATTATTATTATTATTACACAGTCAGTGTGTAATACGGAGATCCTACATTCACTGTGTGTGAATCATGACCCGCTACTGTATGATCTTCCATACTGCACGCCATGGCATAGCGCTACATGGGTATGGCTATGGCGCGGTGCCACTGGCAATGCATTGCAACCCCTCCACTGGGCATGCGCCAGAGATCCCATTTGTAACCCCTCAGAGCTGGCTAACAGCCACCACAGCACCAACAGTGTTGACATTGACACAATTGTGCAGTTTAGACGCACCGTCAGTTTGTAATCCAGAGACCTCTCTCTCAAACAGAGCCCACTACCAGTTACTGAACTCATTAAATCACTAAAGTGTCCAAGTCTGGGACAGCATCAACACTGATGCAAGTTTGCGCTCTAACGCACAGTCAGTTTGTAATACAGAGACTTCCCTCTCAAACAGAGCCCACTACTGTAACACTTTCTGAAGTCATGAAATGACTATTGTGTACAAGCCTGGGACAGCGCAGAATGGCACAAGTGAGAAAATTCAACAGCATACTGTAGGAATGCAGATAACTGGGCATGTGTAGTGATGATCTTCCATACGCCATGGCATAGTGCTACTTGGTTTATGGCTTGGCTCCACTGGGCATACGCCACACATTCCATTGTCATTGTAACCCCTCCACTGGGCATGCGCCAACCATGCTGACATTGATGCAAGTTTGTGGTTTAAACGCACAGTCAGCTTGTAATGCAGAGATCTCTCTCTCAAACAGAGCCAATTACCAGTTACTGAACTAATAAAATCACTAAAGTGTCCAAGTCTGGGACAGCATCGACATGGATGCAAGTTTGCGCACTAAACGCACAGTCACTTTGTAATACAAACAGAGCCCACTACAAGTTGCTGTTCATGAAAAATCACTATAGTGTCAAAGTCTGGGACAGCGCCGGCATTGACGCAAGTTTGCGCTCTAAGGTACAGTATGTAATAAAAATCCCACTTTCACTGTTTGACTCCCGAAGCACTGGGCATGCACTCCACATGTACTTTATTGAATTCTGAATACTGTAAGTGAAGATTTTAAAAATAATAAACCAAAAAATATATATATTTTCAAGGTCTCGAACCCACGGGACAAGAAGAAGGGAGAAGTGGTGAGACTAGGCATTAGACTGCTAGGCTACACGCTTCACCCATTACTTCAGTTCTGTAGTTTGTAAAGTAATGAAATCACTACAATGTCTAAGTCTGGGACAGTGCCGACAGTATTTACATTGGCGCAAGTGTGTAATTTCAACCGCACAGTGTTTAATACAGAGCTTAATGATTTCAAACTTTATTAGACAGTCTTCCACCGCTTTATTATACATTCTTGATTCCATGTGGAAAACGCTGTAATACTGTATAGTGAACCGAATCACTGCTACTATCAGCCAATCATCGGGCGGTGATACAGAACATGCATTGGAAATCAGACGCATGCGCTGTAGTTTAGGAAAAGTGATACCTGGTGGGCATAAAGTTATATTACATGTAATTACTTTTTTCCAGCGTTATGCTACGCTACGCTACATGACTAAACTTTCCGTGTGGTGAAACTCATGGCGTGGTGTGTGGTGCGCCTTGCGTGGCGCGATAGATAAGCCTATGGAGCAACAAACTAGCGGGGCACTTCTGTATGCGATACTAACAATTCATGACATCTGACGTAGAATCATCAGAAGGGGGAGGACCTACACCATCTGCAACAAACAAATTTGAATCAGGGTTTTTTAGAACAAACTCCAAGGCAACTATGAGATGGTCTAGACATAAATATAAGAAGACAAGGAGGGGACAGGGGAACAAGAAGGAAGAGAGAGGAAAGAGGATGGAAGGAGCACAGAGGAATCTTGAAGATTATGAATCTGAATCAGGAAGAAACTTGAATCAATATCAGATTAATCTCCTTAATAAAGGCCTTTCCTTTTTCCAACAGCTAAGTTTAGATCGCTTTGCAATTATTTGCTAAAAACTACTTTTGAAAAAGTTCTTTGCACATAAGGAACAACACAATATTAAGGATATCCATAACCCCATATCCTCCTCTAACCCAATAACAGTCAATCCAGTGAACACTATTGACATATCTCTACTTGATTACCTTTCACCCAAGGAATTAACTGATGTTAGGATGTTGGAAGAACTTGAATAAGGTTATGACCTCAATAAAAATAGGGATGATTGACCTAGAAACAATTACACTAAAGAATTGAGGAAAAAAATCCACATTCTTTCCTGATACATCTATATGTCCACCAGTAAAAGTTTTTATGGATCTGGTGACAAGAGATTTGGATCTATTACTCTGATCTGAGATACGTTCAAATTACCAAAATAGTCTAACTAAAGGATAGAAGAGGGACCTATGAGAAATACATGAATGAAAAGACATCATTATTAACCACTTAAAAGGCGAATGTTTTTTCCAAAAACCGCTCCGAAATTGTCATTTTTTATGGTTGAATTAGGTCAAGAACAGGATTTTAAATCTTATCCAACACGATTTAGTGGCAAAAAAAAATATTTTTTTAAACGCTGTATGCCATAAAATTGTAATTTTTATGGTATATAGTAGCGATGGCCATTGACTGTAACATCGATGGCTGATGGGTTCAACCATCGATTGAGACCACAGCTGATGTTTCCTTATCATCGGTTGGGGGATGCCATATATATATATATATATATATATATATATATATATATATACATATATATATATACATATACACACAATCCAGATATACAGGTGGCACTCAGAGACAGATAAATCCAATACCCTCAGCAGGATTGTATATGTTTGGGGGCACTGACCAGAGCAAGCTGTGGCTGTATGCCTGTATATATGTAAGGAGTGCAGGAGCACTGGGAATTATATATATATATATGCACACATATATATATATATATATATATATATATATATATTCCATAGACCAAAAAAACTTACGATTTCACATGTCGCATTAAGGCTTCTTAGAAATTATCTAGAATTTCACAAAACATATTGAATTTCTGCCAATCAAAATTCAAAAAGCAATGAAATTATGATCATTAAGGCTGACGTCTTAATGGACATGTTCCTTGCATAATACAGATATGGTATGCCATGACACCATGTGGTTAACTGAAGATTCAGCACTCGCACAGCGTGAGATTGCTGTTACTCACAAAATGATGTAGCTGCTAATTCACAGAATTCTGTGCTCATTGGAATACACACATGCAGTCTATGCAACTGAGGTCTGAGCAGTTATGTGGCACATACATCTCATTCAGTGCCCACAATCTTCCCATTCAGTCACCATAATAATCCCACTGGTTTCCAACATCCTTCTCACTCAATACATTCATCTCATTCATTATACACATTCGGCTCCCTAATTGCTATAAGTATCATACTCTGTCTATGCATGTACACTACTTTCGCCTCCATGCTGCTATAACTTCCCCAATCCCTACAGCTGTGTGTTCTCCCACACAGCTGTAGACAAGCGCAACCAGCACTGGGCTCTGATCCGGTCCTGGCTCTGGAAATACAAGGAAAAAATTAATAGGGTTCCCCTGCATTATCCAGAACCAGCACCAGACTTGTTCTAGCGGGGGGCTGATGCCACAGCCAGGGGAGCTGTTTCACCAGGCCCCCAAGCAAAGCATCAACCCTGACCACTAGTCAGACCAGGCCAGGGATCTGGGGACCCAATAAAGTGGTCCCCCTCTCCAGGGCACCCCAGGCCGAGGCTGATAGCCCGGGGCTATCCCTGACACCCTAGGGGCAGTGGGTGCTGGGTTGATAGTGTAATGTGGTGTAAAAAATAGAACCAAAATATTGTCTTTTTGCAGGAGAATTACAGGTCCCAGCAAGTCTCCCCCACTTGCTGGTACTAGGAGAACCACAAGTACTAGCAAGCGGGGCATTAATGGCTTGCTGGTACCAATAGTACCACTGTAAAATAAATATTTAAAAAAAAAACAGACAGTTTGTTTTATTATTTTATTGTGCTGTGCCTTCACCTGGGGTGCAGCAGCCTTTAAGCTCTTTTTCCTGGCTGCTGTCTTCCCCAGGACTTTCACGACGACTTCACCTGAAGTGCGCCGCCCATCCAGAGCCTTCATCGCTGCATCACCGCCGATGGAGTGGTCTAACAGCACCTTATGCTGGCTTCATATAAGCCAGCCGAGGGGGTGGGGTGATGACATCATGAGCCGTGATTGGCTCGTGGCGGCCATCCTAACATTTCAAAAATGGCGCTGAGGCATCACGGTTCTCACTATTGAAGTCAATGGTGAGAACTGCTCATTGGCTGAGAGGAGGAAGGCTCGCCTCTCTCAGCCAATGAGCACTCAGTGGCGGGGTTTCCATAGTGAAATTCCACTGCTAAGCTCTTATTTGCATAGTACTGTCTTTGCTGGACAGTACTAATGTCCGTGGGTCCCCGATATCGGGGATTGCCTTCTTTGGACTGAAGAGAACCGATCCATGCATAGGAGAAGGTGAGTATGGATATTTTTTCACAGGTACCCTATGGATAATCTACTAGAGAGGAGAACAGATGGCTACAGGGAAACATAGGTGAGTATGTGTACATAAGTGTACATGTATGTGTGCAAGCATGTTTAATAAACTTTTACTTTGTATGGTGTGTGTGTCCTGTGTTTATTTTAATAATTATTTTGCTGTAGAACTACATGTACCAGCAGGCCCATAATGCCCTGCATGCTGGTACTTATGGTTCTCCAACTACCAGCGTTAGGGGGAGGGGTGCCTTGCTGGGAATTGTAATTCCACAGCAAAAGACAATATTGAACTTCTATTTTTTGCACCACATTTACACTAAAAACCTGGTACCCACCACCCCAGGGGTGCAGGGATAGCTCTGGCCATCAGCCTAGGCCTTAGGTGCATTGGAGAGGGGGAACCCTTTATTGGGGTGTGTCAACACCTCCCCAGGGATCCCCAGCCTGGGTTGACTAGCGGCCAGGGTTGATGCTTCGGCTGGGGGGCCCGGTGAAAGGGCTCCCCTGGCTGTTGCATCAGCCCCCCGCTAAAAAAAGTCCGGTGCTGGTTCTGGAAAATACAGGGGAAACCTATTAATTTTTTACCAGGACCAGAACCAGGACCAGATCAGAGCCCAATGCTGGTTGCGCTGAATACAAGGGACCCCTACGTTGTTTGTCCCAGTATTCTGGCAACCAGGACTGGATCTGATTAGCCTTGTGCTGATTGTGCTTAATATGGGGGACCCCTACATCGTTTGTGCAAAATATGGAGTATAATCAGCACTGGGTCACTAAAAGCCAGGTGCTGGTTGCTCTTTTTGGGGGAAGGGCATGCCGTTTTTTTAAAAACAAAATTACACACAGATGCAGGCTTCACAAGTCTGCATCTGCCACTGCCTACCTGACTTGGGTCCTACTGCCCGCCGCTTGCCCTGCCTCAGCTGCACCGCTGCCACCACCATCTGCTTTCTCCCCCTGGGTTTCAGCCGCTGCTAATGCCCGCTATCTCCCCCAGGGTCTCGGCCACAGCAAATGCCGGGTTCCTTCCCCCTGGTTACGGCACCCACAGAGGACATCCATCTTGGTGCACCCAAGTGAAACCACAGTGAGTATGTACACCTGCTGGAGGCTCCTACTGAGCTTGCGCAACAAGTTGAAACTTCCTATCTCTACAATGGCTGAGTCTTGAGGTTATACTTTAAAAACTGTAACTTTTTCAATATCTGAACCCCAAAAGGCCCTACACTGGAACAATAGCTACCTAATAAAACAAATCCCAAGTCTAAATTCACCCCCTACCCTGAGTTATGCCTTCCCAAAAATCCCGTATAGAGAACAGCAGAAAAGTGGTCCCAACTGAGAATGTCAGAAAAACTGACAGTTGGAAATTTAGATTATTTCCAAATCCTAATTTTAAATTTTTTTACCCTGGAATTTGGCCTGCAACTCCGAGCAACAGTTCTACCCGCCCGCCCATACCAAATTTCAGCTTGGTACCTCTAATATCTTTTGAGTTGTAGCCCCTCAAACACCATACCCCCCTCCGAAATTTTCTGTGGAGATTTCTGTCTTTTTAGATTCAGCCTTAATATAATATAAGACTGTGCCCTTATAATATATATATATATATATATATATACATATATACACTGTATGTATATATATATGTGTATATATATATATATATACTGTATGTATGTATATATATATATATATATATATATATATAAATGCCCCTCTTGGTGTGGCACTCCAGGCAAGGAATGAAGAGTTCTCAAACCAGCAGCATCATGTGAATCAATGCCAATTATAGGCATTTTCTTCCTGATGAAAATTCCTAAATAAATGGCATTGTAACATTGTTTCAACTGCTGCTGCTGGTTTGAGAACTCTTTATTCCACACCAAGAGGGGCTTTTATTAATTATTGATCGTGAGGCACCTGGCCCACCAACACTAGTAAGAGAGTGCTGAACACCTACATATTGTATATATATATATATATATATATATATATATATACAGTCAGGTGCATAAATATTGGGACATTGACAGAATTTTCATATTTTGGCCTCTGTTCACCACCACAATGGCTTTGAAATGAAACAAACAAGATGTGCTTTAACTGCAGACTTTCAGATTTAATTTGAGGGTAATTACATCCAAATCAGGTGAACGGTGTAGGAATTACAACGGTTTCTATATGTGACTCCCACTTTTTAAGGGGCCAAAAGTAATGGGACAAACTAAACAATCCTAATCTAACTTTCACTTTTTAATACTTTACTGCAAATCCTTTGCAGGCAATTACAGCCTGAAGTCTGGAACGCATAGACATCACCAGATGCTGGGTTTCATCCCTGGTGATGCTCTGCCAGGCCTCTACTGCAAATTTCTTCAGTTCCTGCTTGTTCTTGGGGCATTTTCCCTTCAGTTTTGTCTTCATCAAGTGAAATGCATGCTCAATCGGATTCAGGTCAGGTGATTGACTTGGCCATTGCATAACATTCCACTTTTTAGCATTAAGAAACTCTTTGGTTGCTTTTGCAGTATGCTTCGGGTCATTGTCCATCTGCACTGTGAAGCGCCGTCCAATGAGTTCTGAAGCATTTGAATGAATATGAGTATATAATATTGCCCAAAACACTTCAGAATTCATTCTGCTGCTTTTGTCAGCAGTCACATTATCAATAAATACAAGGGAACCAGTTCCATTGGCAGCCATACATGCCCACGCCATGACACTACCACCATCATGCTTCACTGATGATGTGGTATGTTTTTGATCAAGAGCAGTTCCTTTCCTTTTCCATACTCTTCTCTTCCCATCACTCTGGTACAAGTTGATCTTTGTCTCATCTGTCCATAGGATGTTGTGCCAGAACTGTAATGGCTTTTTTAGATGTTGTTTGGCAAACTGTAATCTGGTCTCCTGTTTTTGTGGCTCACCAATGGTTTACATCTTGTGGTGAACCCTCTATATTCACTCTTGTGAAGTCTTCTCTTGATTGTTGACTTTGACACATATACACCTACCTCCTGGAGAGTGTTCTTGATTTGGCCAACATAATTCTTCTGTCATCCACCACAGTTGTTTTCCGTGGTCTTCCGGGTCTTTTGGTGTTGCTGAGGTCTCCGATGCGTTCTTTCTTTTTAAGAATGTTCCAAACAGTTGATTTGGCCACACCTAATGTTTTTGCTATCTCTCTGATGGGTTTGTTTTGATTTTTCAGCTTAATGATGGCTTGCTTCACTGATAGTGACTCTCATATTGAGAGTCGACGACAACTGATTCCAAATGCAAATGTCACACCTAGAATCAACTCCAGACCTTTTACCTGCTTAATTGATAATAAATAATGAGGGAATAGCCCACACCTGTCCATGAAATAGCTTTTGAGTTGATTGTCCCATTACTTTTGGCCCCTTAAAGTGGGAGGCACATATAGAAACCATTGTAATTCCTACACCGTTCACCTGATTTGGATGTAATTACCCTCAATTAAATCTGAAAGTCTGCAGTGAAAGCACATCTTCTTTGTTTAATTTCAAAGCCATTGTGGTGGTGAATAGAGGCCAAAATATGAAAATTCTGTCAATGTCCCAATATTTATGCACCTGACTGTATATATATATATATATATATATATGTGTGTATATTAAATGAGGCTTATAGATCCTGCTGAAGGCAGGAGGGGTGGAGCTTGCTCCTATTCCCCCAGGCTCTAGCAGGGCTGGGGAAGGGAGAGGAGGACGGCAATGTTAGCTTGATTGCTGATCCATCCACTTTGCAGCTGCCAGGGAGCCATCGCTGGGCTGACCCTTGCAGTGCAGGGAGAGGGAGAAGATGATAGCGCAATCAGCATGCTGTGCTGTTGTATATTTTCCTGGTGGCTGCTCTGACCTCTGCAGCTGCCAGGTCTGGGTGCCTGATCCATCGGCAATTAATTTAGAGTGTGGAGAGACTGGGAAGTCCCTCTGAGATAGGTGGCTGCTAGAAGATCATCTTCCAGCAGCCGCCCACTGAGCTTTTCTGACTGGAAACATTAGATGTGACCATGTCAAGGAAAATCCCAGCCTGGTGTGGTCGCATCTAAAGCGACCATGCCAGGCAAATGGTTGAGCCCTCTGACAAAAGGTGAAATATTGTCCTGTGGCCTCACAATATGTACATAGA
This sequence comes from Taudactylus pleione, assembly GCA_031769625.1. Classification (NCBI taxonomy): domain Eukaryota; kingdom Metazoa; phylum Chordata; class Amphibia; order Anura; family Myobatrachidae; genus Taudactylus; species Taudactylus pleione. The sequence goes on from JAUIMM010000086.1 coordinate 1,427,701, forward strand.
GGAACTTAATAGACAGCTATAAGATAACAAATGCTATAAATGCCTAATTTTTAATCTGATAAATCATTTCCTAAAAAATTTACCATAGCCTTATAAATGGGGCCTTCCAGAAGGGTACCATTTTTAAGGGTGAATAATCCTAAAACACCAACACTATACAGTACCTATTACCCAAAATTCATAAAAATGAAACTAGACCCCCCGAGAGACCAATATTGTCAGAAATTACTAATAGTTGGCAGTCTAACTGAAAAGGCCAGTGTTTTTATTGACCATCACTTGAGGAAACACATACCATCATACAGGGGCAGAACTATGGGAGACAATGGAGGCGCCTGCCACCGGGCTCCAGCACCTCCTCCATTGCCCACAATACATTCACCCCACTTAAGGTTATTCTATATTAGTGTGTTTGTGCATATGTGATAGATAGATAGACAGATAGATAGATAGATAGATAGATAGATAGATAGATAGATAGATAGTTAGATAGATATGCACCATATTTAATTTCCCATATGTTTTAGGGGGCACCAAATTATAGCTTGCCTCCGGGCATCTGGGATCAACTTACGCCACTGCATCATTACCCTTATAAGTGTGGGACACATTAGATGTTTTAGATTAGCTGAGGGCTGTTTAAGCATGAGGTTATTGAAGAGTTCTCATTTTTTGTAATTGGTAAGGTCAGTAACCTGTTGCTAGGCAGCTTCAGTGGTTTTGCATGTGGTATCTGAGCAGCCAATTAGAGGTTTATCAGGGGCTTATACTTTGCAGTGGTATTTAAGGCCCAGTTTGAATTTAGTCCAGCCTCTTCTCAGTTGCAAGTCAGGCTGAGTAGAATCCGTATTGTGGTTTTGTTACCTAACAATATTTGCTTTCTGGCATTTTATCTCACAATTCATCCTTTGCTTTTCTTTTTCTGTCCCCTCCTTTATTTCTTATTCATTACACCCTTTTTCCTCCACCTATAATCCTCCCAATTTTACCTTTTTCTAATTTCCCCCTTTTTTCTTCTATCTCTTTACCTGCTCATTACCACCTACCCCTCATCCTAGGTGGTCCGCCCCCCGGCATCTGGTTAAGGCTCCCCGCTTGCTGTCATGTGCAGGTTACAGGTGCCTCAGCGTGGCACCTGCTGCTGTGGTGCGGGAGGGGGGCGGCTACTCACCAGTCTCCTGATCTGGCTTCTTTCTCTGGCCCTGGTGCGCAGTGCAGCTGTGGTGTTCCTGCGAGCAATGAGACTGCTGCTTGAGCCGGGGATTTCACCATTGATGATGCGAGTGCTGGGAACTGGGCATCTCTGGCCATGTCTCAAACAAGTAGCCCCATGAGGTTGGGCACGGGTTTCCCAAACCTGTATGCAGAGGTTGCAGGACCCGCCCCCAGCAGTGTACAGCCAGTCAATATTATACCACCTGCAGGGGCTTTGTCTGCAGTCCCTATGGTGGTGTCTCAGCGAGGGTCCATGCTGTCAGCTGTAGGGGTGCTTCCAGCAGCTCCTACAGCTTTAACTCAGCCAGGGTCAATGCTGTTAGCTGCAGGTGCACTTCCAGTAGTTCCTGTGGCTGTACCTCAGCCTCGGTCCATGTTGGCAGTTGCAGGGGCACTAAAAGAAGCCCCTATAGCTGTTCCTCAGTCAAGTTTAATTGTGTCAACTGAAGAGGCTCCAGGGAACAGCATGCTGCCAGTGATGGCAGTGCCCCCTGCAGGCATATCCCAATTTACTGTTTCTCATCACTCAATGGCTACTACCTTTAGTTTACTTGCACAACCAGCTCTGATTATCACTTCTAGGGCTGTAGCTGGTTATTCCTACTCAGCTTTTCCTTCCCCTGTCACCTCAACTCTGCCTTACTTACCATTCTCTGTTAATCCTCCTTTAGGCACTCAATTCTCTCCAGTGTTTTCATCTTCTGCACATGTTCAACCCACATGATCCTCTGCAGCTTGGCATGCAATGTCCCTCCCCCAGGGTAGTGGTACATTGCTTGTGTCATATCTGTCCTTCACCCCACCTGCTTTTGTGGTCAGTCAGTTCCCATATTGGCAACATTTTTATTCCCCTTTGCCACAACCATCTAGCATGTATATATCTCCATGGCAGGCTGTCAATGGTCCCTACAACCCTTAGTTGCAAGGCTACCCTGCCTCAAATATACTGAAACTTTCTGGGGCTATGATTCCCATGCTGGGCAATTATACCCAATCAGTTTCTCTGTTGGTTAAGAAAAGCACAAAGCGTAAAGGTGCTAATGCTTCTCTGGCTCTGGCGGAACCAACATTATACTTAGAAATGGTACATTGCTCTAACATGGCAGTGACTAGGAGTTTGAGAAAGAGGATGCAGGAATATATTAAAAAGGGGACGTATGTTGATATTTTTACCCTTACAGAGGATATGAGACAGGGTTTCGAGAAGACAAAAAAGTCATGAGGTATTGGAGAGAATGCGTTTTAGAGTTACCATCAGTGGTTAAGGTGGTCTTCTGGTTTTGATAGCTTGCTACTTAGAGAGCAGGCCCAATGAACATCCCAATTCAATTAAGTACCTTTTCTTGATCCATGAGGTATTCATACAATTTAGGGGATATGTTTGGTGGGACTACAATGAGAAATTCCACAGAAAACAGGACTGGAACTCAACCATGCCCTTCAGTTTTAAGGATGTGGAGGTTTGGTTAGAGGTTAATCTGCAGACTAGGAACATAAATGAAGTGCAGGTTAGGAAAATGGCATTAGTGTCAAAGGCAGGCTCAGAGTATGTGGCAAATGGTATGTGCTTAGCATTTAATGGTGAAAAATGTACTAGGGGCTCCAATTATCATTTTTGACAATCTTGCCAATTACAGGGTCAGCCCCACCCAGCCAAGGACTGCAAATCCTCAGCGAGAAGCAACCATCCAGACCGGGCATACACCTGCAGTAATGCAAAAATGGCCTCATCGCTGGTGTTGACAGAGTTGAGTAAATAGTTGAGCAAGTACTCCCTTAAGGGCAATGCATAGTTTTTTTTAGATGGTTTTAGTTTAGGTTTTACCAATCGACAGCACGGTGCAAATTTCATCTCGTAGGAATTTGTTTTCGGCGAGGGAGTGTCCCCAGGTGGTGAGGCAGAAGGTGGATGTGGAAATTAGCTTGGGGCACATGTGTGGACCCTTCCCCACTGCGCCTTTGCCCAGCTTGTGCATTTCTTCTCTCGGAGTGGTGACCAAGAAAGTTCTGGGTAAATTCCACTTAATCCAGCATTTGTCTTTCCCCCACGGCTGCTCTGTCAACTACGCTATTCCTGAGGAATTTTGCAGGGTTTGTTATCAGTTATTTATGAGGCCCTCAATTTGGTTCAGAGTTTTGGCCCAGGTGTCCTCTTGGCGAAGTTAGACATTGAGTTAGCCTTTCATATCTTGCCAATACTCCCTGATTCCCTGCAGTTTATGGGGTTCAAAGTAGGTGGGTAATTTTATGTAGATAAAGGTTTGCCATGGGTTGTGCCTTTGAAAAATTCAGCTCCTTATTACATTGGTGCATACCAGCAGGCACTGGGCACCATGGCATCACCCATTATTTGAATGATTTTCTCTTCATGGGTCCAACTGACAGTAACATCCATGAGCTTTTGTTCTCTGCCCATGCTTTGTTCCATGTTCTTAGGGTTCCAGTTGCCAGGGATAAGATAGAGGGTCCCACTTGTTGTCTCTCATACCTGGGCATTTAGGTGGATACAGGGGCAGGGTGCTGTCGCATTCCGGCCGATAAGGTTCATAAGCTTCTGTGGCAAATTGAGGAGTGCTTAAGCGTAGACAGGGTGAGGTTGTGCCAAGTGCAGTCCCTATTAGGCTCTAATAATATCACATGCAGGGTCATTCCGATGGGAAGAGTTTTTGCCGAAAGCTGGAGAGAGCAACCACAGGCGTTCATACCATAAGCTTCTCTAGAGAGATCAAGGAAGATTTGCGGGTAACTAAATTCCTAGTTAATTTTAACTTAGATACTGGCCAAAACAATTCTAATTATGTACTGCAACTTTTTACAGATGCGGCTGGCTCTTCAGGTTTTGGGGCTTTTTTCTAAGGGGAGTGGTGCACTGCCCATTAGCATCCTTTGAAGTTTTCCAGTGGTTTCACAGCCATCTTACTTTTATTGGAACTATTTCCAATAATTGTGGCAGTGAAATTGTGGGCTAAGAGTTTGTCAAACTGAGCCATTGTTTTTCGGTATGACAATTTAGGGGTTGTGCATGTGGTTAACAAACCAGCATTCTTCGTCACCTCTGTACCTGCAGCTTTTGAGGCATTTAGTTTTGACATATTTATGTTTTAACATATATTTTAGGGTGAAGCACGTGCTGGGCATTCCAACCTCAATAGATTTTGCGTTTTGGTCCAGGGGGCTAACCCCTTCGGATTAACATGTCCTCCTTACAGTATGTCTGGCAGATTATCTATCAGGCATAACTGGACTGCTCTGAAAATCCATGATGCCATCTACTCTGTAGGTGTATATGGCAGTGTGGGAAGATTGGGAGGCTTATTGCTTAGATACGAACATGAGGGTAAGTTAGTGGACCAATATTTGCTGTACTTTGTTTATAGTCATTATCAGCAGGACTGGTCAAAGGCAGCTATGTCCACAGCATTGGCTGGTATCTCATTCCATGCTAAATTGTATCAGTTGCATGACCCCACTAGGTTATTCATCTTTTCCAAATCCCTCAAAGGCTGGGCTAGAGAGAACCAGACACCTGCCGATTCTGGTCAGCCCATTGACTTTGTTGCAGAGTCTGTTGTCGGTGGTAGCAGACTCTGAGTTCGAGGTAACTGTTTCAGATGGCTTTTACATTTGTGGCTTTTGGGGACTTTAGAATAAGCAAATTGATGGCTGCTAATAAGTGTTCTTCACATATGGGTATATTGGTTAAGCACATTTTTGTTAAGGAAGATTCAGTGCTTTGCAAAATATCCCATTCCAAAACAGGCCAATTAGGGTGGGGGCATTGGACATAAATTAAGAGCCACCCCAAAGGGGAAAATTTGCCCACTGCATTTAGCATCCTGATTTGATCAGTTGCGCCCAGCCGGCGGCTCTCAGTTTTTTGTTCATGTAGACTCTTTGCCCCTTACTAATTTCCAGTTTTCTGCCATACTTACGTGCTGCTTGACCAAGTTGGGCCTGAAGAGTGAGAATTACGGTATTCACTCTTTTTGCACTGGAGCAGCTACTTGCACTGCGGCTAGTGATTGTTCAGCATCAGAGATTAAGAGCATTGGCCAATGGAAATCAGCAGCATTTAAGACTTATGTTCATTGTGATAAGGTTTAATGTTGCACTTGTTGCACTAACCAAAAAACGTTTACCTGTCAGTTCTTCAGTGAGTAGCATTCAAAAGCTGGAGGTGTGAATGGATTTTAAATTTTTTCTCCAAGGGGGCCCTAATCTCAATTGGCTTAATAAGGTCCACATGAGGTTTTTTTAGTTTTCTTCTTCACTTGGGTTCTTATTTGTTCTAATATTTTGTTTGTTTCTCTCCATTGCCTGGTTTTGGGTGAGGTTTTTATTTGACGGTTAGGGAATTTTGCTTTTACAGCATCCATCACATCATTGGAGCAAGTTTGGCTGGTTGGCCATTCATATGTTTATTATGGTGTGATAACACTGGAATATGTGGTCATACATATTCCTCAGCAATTCACAAATATATGCATGCTTATGTTCCTTTATCTTTCCCTATATTGCACTGTAGAATATATAAAAAAAAAATGTTTGCGATAGTATTCAGTATTAGTATAGTGTGTGAGGTGCAGCTGGGTCACATTGTCAAATGGGCTCAGCTATGGAAAGGATTGAGACCTACCCTCCCCTCTCCAAAATAAATAAATGAGTCCCTGTCGCACCAGTATTTTACTTAATGTTTAATCCAAAGGTATATTATATAATGTAAAGTATATACAGATTAGTGTTCATTTCTATGCAGCTTTGATTAAGTGCGGAGATATGGATAAGTAAGTACTGATGAGGCAGCCATGTTTTTTTATGGTTCAGATAGAAAGGACTTGGAATTTAAAATCAAGTTTAATATGAGCAGAAATAAGCAGACAGTCAGTCTCAGATTTTATAAACAAAGAGAGCTAATCAAGATGGCCTTGGCCCACATGAAGCAAGAATTAGTAGCTACAGGGGAACAGAACAAGAAGATGACATATTATATTTTGGTTAAGACATATAACCAATTAGTGTCTAGCACGTACGATTATTAAATAAATTAATATTTCCCCTTTGGGTTAACTGGAAGTATAGTATAAAGCTCATGAGAGAAAGAGGGAGCGGGGAAGTCAGAGTACAGAGGAGAGAGGGAGGGAGCACATAGAGGGTCTGAAGGGGGTGCTGGGTGCAGTTGCCATGCGGTATGTATGAAATTGGCTGACTGGTATGACTGGCACTAGGTGTCAAAAATTTATTTTACAAGTATTCAGACTGCTGCTAAAATAACCTAAGTGTTATGTTTTTTTGTTGTAACTGCACTGGCAAAATACATGTATGAGAATGCTATCTAAAAGTAAAAACATTGTCATTTATTTTAGAATCTGTATTTGTGTGAATTATTTCATTATCTATTATAACAACTAAGGTTTATAAATAAATATAGAACAAACTGCGTTTTCAATTTTGGTGCCGTGACTCGGATACAGCCGTTGACGCCCGCTATAGGTGAGTGAGGGAGTTTACACGGGCAGTGAGTTTTTTTTTTCCATAAGATAATTTTTATTTTTTATTATTATTAAACGTGCAATTTTGTGTTTTGTTTTTTATTCTCTCCTCTTTCTCCCCCGTTCTCCCTCAGTCTATGGTGGTAAGTTAAACTGTGCTGTATTAATTGAGTGTTTTGGATTTAATTATTCTTGTTAGAAGTTTTTTTCCCCATTATTTTTATAGTATGATTATAAGTGGAGTTTTTGCAGCTTTCAGGTGGTTAGAAAAAAGATGGCGCTGGGACTCCTTCAGAGTCTGGGCAGTGCGCCAGTAGATAAGAAAAAGTTATTCTGTCCTGCACAACATTTTCTACTGAAATATGTTAGATGTAAGATATTAATGGTCTTTAAATTTGCAAATTGAGTGATTGTCTTTGCATTATTCTTTTTAATGGTACGGGATTTCTGAAATTATTACTGGATTGGATAGACTGCTATGCTATAATAATTTCTTGAAAATAGAATGTTTTGAACTTGTAAGTATCAAAGAACTGCATTGATATCTGCTCGCTTCGAAGAAAAAATTGTGCAAACCAGTTTTTATTTTTCTCCGTCCCTGTTTTGTACCAGATAAATGTGTAGATTTTTGTTGTTTTTAAGTAATTATTTAGGGATTGAGGTAATGGGCATTGGTGACATAGGTATTTTTTTATTTTCTTTATTGTCTTTTATAAATGGTGTATATTTTCTTTATTGTCTTTTATGAATGGTGTGTATTGAGACGTGAATCTGTTTATGTGGAAGTTGTGGGTGTAATATTATAGACAAAGAAGAGAAGTTCACGGACTAGATATTGTAAAATCGATCTGCAGATATTTAAAAACAAGATAAGATAATATTGAGGTAAAAGTGCTAAAATCTGATAACCCAGGGTAGATAAGCACAGTATGGGTACAAATCTGATAACGAGGGCAGATTGTACATAAAACGTGGAAAAAAACCTGATAATGAGGGCAGGTGCACAAGGTATACGTATAGTCACAGGTTTAACAGGTGCGCGGAACCCTGATAATGAAGACAGGGGAGGCACCAGGTAACTGAAGTACAAATCTGTGAGCGAAGTCAGATTGTACATGAAAGGTGTTTGACCTGATAATGAAGTGTGACACAGTCAGGTTAGGGGGTCCCTCTCCTGGGTAGAAGGACTCCTTTCTTACACACACCCACAGCAGCAGGGAAGCAGCACACCAGTCTGGATGCGAGTACAAGCTGGTCAGCGCCAGTCTTTATTGTACAATGTCAGAAATAACATAAAGAAAACATAAACATAAATCCTAGCCCTGTCGGGGCACTAACTTCACAGGTGGTTCCCTCACTACCAGAACCTGGCAGGGCCTAAGGCCCTCACCAGCAACAAAGGCACAGCACAACACTCACAGTTAGATTTTCAAGTGTCTCTGAGCAAACTCCCTGCCTGCTCTCCCAGGTGAGACACTCAGCCCTAAACACACTAGGCTTATATTGGCCACTCTCAGGTGGAAACCCTAACAAGCCTGTTACCAGGCTAAGAGAACCAAAACCTGGAGTGGCCATGGGTGGAGCCCTCCCTCTCCTCTCACCCACAACCCCCAGGTCCCAAACCGGCTTTTCAAAAAGCAGAGACTCAAGCCTGCTACACTGCAGACTTTCTCCTGGAGGTTTAAAACACATAAGACAGGAATCTGGGACAAATGTACCTGCCACAGACCACTTTACCAGTGATCCTATCACAGAAGACAGGAAACATGAGGATAGGTTTTTTGGGTTTTCATTTTGACAGACATGTCACAATTTTAATGTGAAAGAAAACGTTAATCGCATTTGTTTTTGTAAAAGGCAACATTGTCTAAGTACTTGTATGGGATTGAAGGTAGTTCATGTAAGTGATAGAAGGGTATGAGCAAGTGATTTGAGGGTGCAGAGGTTGATTGTAGCTTGATAAGCTACAGAGTATGGGGGAATGGTGCGTGAGACATCTGGATGGTAATGGTTGTTTGAATGAAGGTGAGAAGGAATTGGTTTGGTGAAACGTGTAATGAAACCAGGGTAGTTTGCCATTATGTATAAGAATCCCACTAACAAAACTTGTACTTAATAAAGAATTAATGTTTCTCATTGCAGGTGTAAAGCTTATTTGAGGAGCTGGAAGAGTGTTCCCGTTTGAAGGTGAAGAGATTAGCCATTTGAGAGAAAAAAATTGAGTTTTATTTTTGCAGCAGAGAAAGAAAAGAAAAAGAGAGACATTTCTCGTGTATGGCATCAAGTGAGTTGCCAAGAGTTAAGAGGGAAGTCATTTAAAAAAAAAATGTTTAGAGCGTTGGAAACAGAGGATGGGAATAAAATTAGCGCAATGAGGGATCTAGGAATAATAATAAAACAAAAGCATATGTGATTAGGAATGACAAGTATGTATGCAATTATGAAAGACTTGTACAATGATGAGAATGTGAATTTTGTTTCCAGAACTTTTACCAATGTCTGCCACATTTAATCTGGTTAAGAAACTTTTAAAGCAGCAATTATTTTATCCAAAGTGGCCAAATTTATTTAATCAAACAATTGTAAATTCTCAGAGTGTAGCAATAAGAAGCTACACAATGACACCTACAGTGTGAAATACCAGTCAGCCAATGGCACCCCCCTGCCCTCATAGCTGTTATTTCATCATAGCTCTCCTTATTCCTCCTCCCCCTGCCCTCCTTCCCCAAACCCCCTTACCTTTCATCTCGCTATTTTGTCTTTTTATTTTGTTTTTTTTCAAGATTTGAACCCCAGAGACTGCTGTCTCTGCTGATGACAATGCTGTTGTAACGCTTAAGCTTATTGCTATATCTATGCTTGCTTATTTTTAATCAATAATACCAATATTTGTATCTTATAGACTATTGTCTCTGAAGCTGACTTAATGTCTAAGCTTACTGTTATAGCTATGTCTGTTTATTCTAATCAGCAATTTGTTTATGACTATTCCCCAGAAGTGAACTGTTAGATCTGATTCAGGTTATTCAATTGATGATTATTACTGATGTCTGTGTCCTTCCTGCAACTAATCTCACTATCATTAGTAGGTTCAATGTGTCCTGGATGCCTTGTGTTTATCTAACCTAAGGATACTGGATTTCTACCTCTATACGCACCTACCTATACCTTCTAAAACCTGCCTATAAACCTCTAAAGTTGACACCATTTGCATACGCAGTCATACAGTAAAATAAAGACCTTAGACTTTGAACATGTGTTTCCAAAGCACAAAGTATTATTTCAAGTAAAGTACAGTCAGTTACACGCTGTGATCTAAATACAATTTAGCGCAAAGAATTCTACAGACCCAAGATACAGTCATACATACGCACGCGCTCTGGACCAGATACTAGCATCAGCAAGAAACCTCCGTCAATCAGCAATCAGCAAGAAGACTCCAAACTGGGGTCACAAAACACACATTTATACCCTTCCAGAAATAGACAACACAATAGAGAAGTTTGTTGCTGATCCCATTGGTTCCCCATCGTGGTGCGCATGTTACAGGGCATTTAACAGATTGATTCAAATGTACACAGAACAGCCTCTAACAGCTTGCTGCCTCCGTTTCCCGCCTCAGCAAATCTTGGCTGTTGGTTTTACAATGTACATTCTGGTGCATTAAGTCTCTACGGTCCATAAGTTGTGAATGCATGTTGCGATCTCCACACCGATGATACTGGGAAGCTGTTGAGAGAGTGCAGGTCAGTATATAATACCAAACACGGCTTACTTATCACGTATTAAACCTTAGATACCAAAATAGCCTTTATTTCACAGCATTTGTAATAAATGAATAAAACTTGGATCTTTTACTTTATAGCTATGGAAACTTTTGTTTAAGTGTGCATTATGTATTAGGGATATGGGAAAAGATGCTAGTTAACTTTGGGCAGATGCGTGCGCACTAAGCTGATGAAAAGCATTCGCATGCTGGGCTTTATGCATTTCGCTAATATGCGACATGTTAACAGCGCAACTGTGTGTATTAATGTGTGTATGAGGTATGGAAAAAGATGCGATCGCTTAATGCTAATAATAGCATCGCCATATGTACTTAAGTGTGAGTTTAGCTAAAATGGTGCTGATCGGCCATTCGTAAAATGGCGTCCTGCCGATCACATTTCCAAAATGGTGTCTTGCGGCCATTCGCAAGACGGCATCGTTTCGATCTTATTTTGAGCTGATCTTGTCTCAGCCAATTTTCCAGCTTCGAAAAACCATTTATTGTTTGTGAGTACTTCACAGTTTCCTGATGAAGTAACCCGGATATTGTCACAGGAAATCCTACATCATGTGCAGCATCATTTGCAGTGCAGGAATTTGTGTCCAGATATAGTATCCCAAGTGTTGTTAAAGGTGACAGAGGTACACATTTTACACGGAAGGTATTACAAGCAATATGTCAATATATGAGTATAAAAAAAAAATTAATGTGTAAACACTAACATTAAGCTCATAGTTAGCTAAGGTGGGTATGGAGACTGCCATGAGTTGGCTGGAGGCTTTACCTCTAGTTTTGTATAGCATCCACACCACTCCAAAACAGCCACTTAACCTGTGCCTTATGAGCTATTTTTTTGAAAACTGCCTATCCTCATTGTAAGCCCAGCAACAGACTTATCACTGTTATATGATTTAACTATGGACTATGGGCCTGATTCAGACCCACTCGCGAGTGGCTGTCCGCTCGCAAGTGGGTCGATGGTGTACACTGAGCATGCGCACGATGGAGGGAGCTCCGTCGTGCGCATGCGCCAGACGCGACGAGCGAAGGAAAGTCCTTTGCTCATTGTGTCCGATCAAAGGGGGCGTGCTGTCAATGTTGATTGACAGCACGCCCCCTTTGGTGGGCGTGCCGGGGGCGTGCCTCCCTGACGGGGGCGTTCCTAAGGGAACGCTTCCCGTCAGAAGCCGGCCCACTGACATCACTAGTGATGTCAGTGGGAGTGATTTTGGCTCTGATAGAGCCAAAATCACTCCGGAGCTTGCGGTTGAAAACCTCAACCGCAGGCTCCAGCTCGCAAATTCGATGGTCGCGATGGTCTCGACCATCGCGACCATCACAATGCACGCTCGTATAGCCTGTGGGTGGTGACCCACAGCTATACGAGCATCCAGGAGGACGCTCCATGAAAATGGAGCCCGGCCCTCATTCAGAGCGTGCGCTCTGCTCAGAGCGTACGGCTCTGAATGAGGGCCTATATTATACAATTCTCACAGCATCTGAAGAAAAGCAAGGAAAGCTTATGAAGAGACTCCCAGAGGGGCCTTGTCATGGAGTCCAGCCTAGAGACTATGTTATGGTGAGAGATTTCTTATGTTCTGGTTGTCTCATAGATCAATGGCAAGGCCCATTCCAGGTTCTGCTAACAACCTCAATGTGACTGAATAGGACAATTTGATTAATCTCACTGCAAGAAGGTTTCCAACCTGGTGGTGAGGTCAGTTAAAGCCAAAGAAGACACAGATAAAGACACTGACTGTGATTTAAATCTAATAAACTTATTTGATGATGGGCCTGATCAGAGCCACAGTTCAGACCAAGATAAGGTTCACAGAATCGGGGACATTATTAGTAGTGTTCTGCGGATTGTGGACAAAGAAAAGGAAAGATGGCTAGGTGTGAACAAGCCTCTGTGTATCCATTAATTGGGACAGTTATTTTTGTTGCATTTTTATTTTTTCTAGTGAATAAGAGCTGACAAGGACTGGTGACTGATGAGGACGGTGTGGAGAGTTATCCTAGGGGGTACTGACGGGGACATAGTGTCAGACTCCACTCCTATTTTAAAACTAATAATCATAAGGGATATGGTTTTAATCACATTAAGAGTCATAAAAGATGCACACACTCATTTAACTGCTGATACTCCCAGGTATAGGTACGTATCAGAGGATGGTCAAAAGACCAAGGTGAAAAATTCTTAAAATGGTTGAAAAGAAAATATACAAAAGTAACAAAATATAGGTAAATAAGAAATTACACTGGTACTGGGTGTAAGATGTATCTGATGAAGTATCGGAAAAAGAAGAGCCATTACAGTAAGGCAAAGGTGTTCCTCACAATTCCAAGGTGAATATGTATATAATGTGGTTTAAATTCAGAGAAGAGGTCTATACATTGGTGAAAAAAACAGCACCTCTATATGCACTGACACTTCTTCCCTTAACACTTATCAAGAGCTTATAGAAAGAACAATAAAGTTGATTTCTGGGTATGTAGTCACCATGCCATTCAGGGAATGTTGTGCTAATGTTTATCTCATTGCATTGAAATCAAACATCATTTCACCCACTATGTGGAACTCACACACTTGAACCTTATAATGTTACAGGTTCCCTACGTTTAAAATTAACAAGGGATCCAAGGTATGATCAGGACAACATCATGTGTATTAACAAAAAGGTACAGGAGTTGAAGGTACTTATTTAGGAACCAGTATTTGTAACACAATTTTACAAAGAGGAACTTACAGAATTCAACTTGTTTGGGGATCTTTTAGAGATCATTAAATACACAAAAACCTTATAAAAATAATGTGTGAGTGCATTAATAAACTGTAATAATGGAGGGGTACACTAAAAAAAACAGTCATCGTATTGCATAATGTAACAAGCAAGAAGAAACCATGGATGAAACAAGTGCCCATTGTAATGTTCCTTATAATGCTTTTTTAACACATTGTCTAGTAAGCCATAACACTACCACAAGGGTTACATTATATATGTGTGGACATAGAGCTTATAAATGATTACTGCTGAATTCTTTTGGAATGAGTCTTATTAATAAACAATATCGCAGGCACTGTGGTAAGAGAGTTTCAAGCAATAAAATACTGAATTTAAATGCAGCATACACTACCTTACAGCTGCAACTTCAGGATATTGCATACTTACCAACTCTCCCTCATTGTCAGGGAGACTCCTTGAAATAGCAGCAATATCCCTGTCTCCCGGAAGAGTCTACCAATCTCCCTTACCCCCATTATGAAGCTGTTATATAAAAGAAAAAACAGAGATATATACATTCAAATGGGATCATTAGTATAATTTCCCTGCATTGGTTATAAGGCACAATGATCCCAATGCTTACATGTATTTTCTGAGAAGTATCAGTGTATTTTCATCAACAAGTAGATCTTACTAACTGCTTTGGGGCTCATTTACATTTGGATGTAAATCAATTTTAAGACACGCCTCTCAGATATAGAAGTACACGCCCACTTTACCGCCGTGCTCATAGGTGATGCTTTCACAATCTCCCTGAAATGCTTTTTCAAAAGTAGGCAAGTATGGAATATTGTGTCACAATACAAACAGTATATGAGTAAAAGTGTTGTACATACATCACAATTTCTTCTGATGCAGAGGAAATAAAATAAAGGTTAAATTAAGTTACTCGGGTTAAAAATGAATTTGCTGAACAAATAAACGAGAGGGTGTGATTCCCGACAGTTGGTTCACATATTTGAACCCCAGTACCTAGTTCGCTTGGGTTGGAAATTGGTTAAGCGATATGATGCACATATTGGGAAGGTTAATATTTTTTGTCATGATAATGTTGTTGATTTTCTATATATATATATTAGTGAAATGCTTCAAGAAGATGTTCCAATGCATTAAAATAAATCAGACGATGCAATTTATGAGAGATATGAAGTTTCTTCGGTTTGACGAAGGTTCATGAGGATGGAACTCATAACAGGAATATGTGGTTGTACATATTCCTCAGCAATTCACGAATATATGCATGCTTATGTTCCTTTATCTTTCCCTATATTGCAATGTAGAATATATAAATAAAAATGTTTGAGATAAGTATTAGTATAGTGTGTGAGGTGCAGCTGGGTCGCATTTGTCGAATGCACTCAGCCCTGGAAAGGATTGAGGCCTACCCTCAACTCCCCAAAGGTATATTATATAATGTATTAAAAAGTATATACAGATCAGTGTTTATTTCTATGCAGCTGTGATTAACTGCGGAGATATGGATAAATTAGAACTGATGAGGCAGCCATGTTTTTTATGGTTCAGATAGAAAGGATTTGGAAGTTTAAAATCAAGTTTAATATGAGCAGAAATGAGCAGACAGTCAGTCTCAGATTTTATAAACAAAGAGAGCTAATCAAGATGGCCTTGGCCCACATGAAGCAAGAATTAGTAGCTACAGGGGAACAGAACAAAAAGATGACATATTATATTTTGGTTAAGACATATAACCAATTAGTGTATAGCACGTACGATTATCCAATAAATTAATATTCCCCCTTTGGGTTAACTGGAAGTTTAGTATAAAGTTCATGAGAGAAAGAGGGAGGGGGGCAGTCAGAGGACAGAGGGAGCACATTGAGGGTCTGAAGGGGGTGCTGAGCACGGTTTGCCATGCAGTATGTATGAAATTGGCTGACTGGTATGACTGGC
Source organism: Taudactylus pleione (assembly GCA_031769625.1). Taxonomy (NCBI): domain Eukaryota; kingdom Metazoa; phylum Chordata; class Amphibia; order Anura; family Myobatrachidae; genus Taudactylus; species Taudactylus pleione. Next base: position 1,442,871 of record JAUIMM010000086.1, read on the forward strand.
ACTAGGTGTCATAAATTTATTTTACAAGTATTCAGACTGCTGCTAATATAACCTAAGTGTTATGTTTTTTTGTTGTAACTCTGCACTGGCAAAATACATGTATAATTACGCTGTCTAAAAGTAAACACATTGTCATTTATTTTAGAATCTGTATTTGTGTGAATTATTTAATTATCCTTTATAACAAGTAAGGTTTATAAATAAATATAGAACAAACCGCGTTTTCAGGTGAGAGGCACCCGTGTGCTAAAATGGCTATTTTGTTGTTAGGGGGACGAAGAGTCAGATGGTTATGTATAAGTGGTTTGAAGTGGCCAACTTTGTTGGCTTTGCTTTTCAAACAGGAGCAGCTTTAGGGGAAGCCAGATTGGTTAATAGTACACCTAGGTGAGAATGATGTCGGTCAAATAAAAGGTATTGACCTTAATTGAAGGTAAAAGTTTATTTGACAGAGGTTTGTGGGCACAATTCTGTTCGCTCGTAGCTGCCGATGGTTCGCAATCTGCGCATGCGTATACATTGCAGTGCGCATGTGCAATCTAGTCCAGGCTATTGGGAAGCGTTTGCTCGCTGCACATAGATTGCTTGCTGGAAGGAGTGACAGGACAAGCCATTTGTGGGTGGTAACGGGTTAGACAAAGGAAACGGGGGAGTGGAGGTGCGAACACAGGCATGTCTGAGCATCTCAACACCATTTAAGAGGCATGCATATTTAACAGAGCGTCATAGTACACGTCACTTGGTTGGTTTTCACACTGAAGCACTCGCAGTGCTTGCAGCAGGGTATAGTCAACCACAAGCGCTGCAATTGCATCCAATGGTACCAATGGCTGCATACACTTCGTGGAGATGACACGCATTAGTGGGCATCTTAAGACAGGCTGGTAGGCATCTGCATATACATCGTGATCGCATGCCAAGAAATAGTGGGAGTGCTAATGCCTTGCTGTGCAATCGTCTGCTTTTGCTGAATTTGCATACACTGGGTGCGAGCGTATGCATCTAACAAGTGGGTCTGACTCAATCCCTGTGCTCCATGACCTGGGGTGAGGCTGGTGTGGTCAGAGATTGTACTCAGATATGTTTGGAGAGTTTCTAGTTATACAGGGGCTTTGGACAAAGCAAGGAAGAAAAGTAACCTAGTTGTCTCCAAGTTTGTGGTATCTTCTGGAGGTGTAATAGCGAAGCATCCATCTTTAATTTTACAAAGTCCCCAGTATTTTAGGGCCTTTTTTCAGTATTCGATTAGATGGAGTTTTGTTTGTGTTTTTCATTCTGTTTGGGTGGCAGGCTGTGGTTCTTCAAAACTGACATTGGCGGGAAGGCTCTGCTAACCAGCGGCCATATGTGGTGTAAGTGGTCATTGTGGGGCACTTGCCCTTTTGAAGGAGGGAAGGTTTGTCCCACCCATGCGGGTGGGACAGTGGGCCCATCTTTGTGGGAGCATCCAGACTGTACCATAATTAAGGGTGGTGAGTTTTTTCACAGCACTGGTTACACCTATATACAGGGGGGAGCATAATAGTTGCCCCCATTTTAATGGATTTAATTGGCTATAGCTGGGTTTGGTATCACCTTCGTTGCCACCCTTTAAGAATTAAAATCTGGACAACCAATTAATAAAGCTGTGACCTTAATCCAATGCACTGGTGTCTGTGTGTCTATTTTTAGTTAATAAGTTATTCTAAGGTTGTGTTACAAGGGTTAATTACAATAAAGCAATGGACTACTTAGATTAGCTGAGGGCTGTTTAAGCATGAGGCTATTTGAGAGGCCTCATTTTTTGTAATTGGTAAGGTCAGTAACCTGTTGCTAGGCAGATTCAGTGGTTTTGCATCTGGTTTCTGAACAGCCAATTAGAGGTTAGTCAGGGGCATATACTTTGCAGGGGTATTTAAGGGTTAATTTGTATTTAGTCCAGCCTCTTTTCAAGTACCACCCTCCCACCCAAAGCCTCAATATATATTTGTTTGTCATTTACAAATTCTTGATAACAATAGGCACAGCTAGGCAGGAAAGTGCTGCTAACCAGCAGCCACATGTCGTGTAAGTGGTAGTTGCATGGCACTTTCCCTTTTGAAGGATGGTGGGTGTAACTCACCCATGTGGGTGGGACAATGGGCAATTCTTTGAAGGAGTGTCTGGACACTGACATAGTAAAGGGTGGAGAGTCCTTCACAGTGTGGGTTACACCAATATACATGGGGGAGCATATTAGTTGCCTCCAATTTAATTAATTTAATTGGCTAGAGCTGGGCTTGGTTGCTCCTTCTTTGCCACCCTTTAAGAATTAAAATCTGGTAATCCAATTAATAAAGCTGTGACCTTAATCCAATGCACTGGTGTCTGTATGTTTATTATTAGTTGATAGGTGATGTTAAGGTTGTGTTATCAGGGTTAATTACAATAAAGAAATGGGCTACTGTACTTAACAAAACTTCAGGATGTGATATTGGGTCCTGGTATTTGGGTAGCAAGTTGTGCTGTGGAGAGCCTCTATACTAACATTGATCATGATGTAGGCATTAAAGTAGCCAAGTACAGAACTTCATTGATATGGATTTCATGCAAGAATGAAATTAGTTTATTCTGAAACTCTTGAAATTCATTCTGACCAAGAACTACTTTGTGTACAATGAATCCTACTTCCTCCAGGTTATAGGTACTACAATGTGGACTACATGTGCCCTGACATACACAAATCTCTATCTGGGGTGGTGGGAGAAGGAGTTTGTGTTTAACAAGAAGAACAATATACTGTATACATGGAGCACATTATCATGTGGCTCAGGTACATAGACGATATTTTTAGAATCTGGAAAGAAGAAAAGAGAATGCTTGAGATATTCATACAGAAATTGACCGATATAAGTCAAGAAAAGATCATCTTCTTAGACAAGACAATAAAGATAGAAAAGAACGGCAGTCTTTCCATGGATCTATATCAGAAGAACACGGCTACAAATAGCATATTACATGCTAGTAGCTCCCATCTGCCCTCCATGATAAGATGAGTACCAAAGGGAGAACTCCTAAGAACAAGAAGGATTGCTCAGACAAAAAAAATTTATAAAAAGTGACAAAAACAACTTTTGGAAAGATTGAAGTCTAGAGGGTACAGTGGCAGACTCATCTAAATAACTATCAAATATAATAACAATTACACAAGGGATTCACTTCTACCTCCAAAAAAGAAGGAGCAACATCAGGAAGAAAACACTGAGATTTATTGGCATATTCTGTAAAGAATGAAAATTGATACAACAAATATTACAAGAACACTTGCATATTTTAATGCTGGATAAAGATCTTGCTCAGTGGCATCACTAGGTGGGTGTTGGGGTTGCGGTCCGCACTGGGTGTCACCCCCAAAAGCCACACACGCATGCCAGCACCCCCCCACCACCACACTCCCACATGCGCTGCCAATGCTGCCACCACCACACTTGTGCAAAAGGGGGAATTGGGCCCCTAGGCCAGTTCCTGCTGGGCAGGTCCTTCACTCACCCCTCCTCCAGGTATTTGGCCCAGCTGCCATCATCAGAGCTCCTGCCCAGCTGCAGAAGCTCCTCCCACAAGCCTCTGCAAAGCTGTCAGTCTCCACTGATAGCTCCGCCTCAAGTCAAGCTCAAGCCTGTAAGTTGCCCACGGCCAGGACCAGCGCATCTATCCACTACCATGTATGCGGCTCTGCAACCTGCACAGCAATGAACAGGAGATGCCGCCAGCTTGCCATTTCTGACTGACTGTGTGACAGTCAGTAAGTAAACTTATATCTGATATATCTGCTTGCCTATTTTTAACATCTATACATAATAGCTGCAGTGTCAAGTTATATATATATATATATATATATGTACATATACACACACATATATATATATATATATATATACACACATATACATAAACTATTCATGGGCATATTAAGAGAGGAGGGGGCCTGTGTGCAGTCTTCATCTGGGACCCCCTCCTCTATATGTGGTGGCCAGCAGCACTAAGCGCTCTGTGCCCAGAGTCTACTGCACATCCACAGGTCACCAGAAAATAATGCAGCAGCCATTTCCCTAGCCTTTCCCCTGCTGCACATGCATACTGCCAATGTGGGACTCCGGACAGGTAAGTATTAAAAATATATGAGTGCAGGGGCCCATGTGCCACACACACCCTGCACCCATTATAGATACGCCCCTGATAATATTACTTTTCTTGACACTGCAGCTATTAGTGTCAAGGAGGAGGGTCTGGAGTGGAAGACAGTGCTGGGGAATTGGGAGGCTAAAAGAAAGGGTTTGGGGAATGTGATGAGGGCTGAGAATGGTGGTGAAGGGCTGAGGATGGAGATGAGGAGCTGAGGATGGTGATGAGGGACAAAGGATGGTGGTGAGGGGATGGAGGCTGAGGAAGTTAATGAGGGGCTGAGGATAGTGGTAAGGAGCTGCCACAAGCCACGACCTCGTCTTATTGGACAACGGTGCTCATGGCAATTTTCTTAGGCCTGTTGCTTGGAGACAGAGATGCCACGCTGACAACTCATGAAGTCCTCCCATTTAGCTGTACATCATGTCGAAGCCAGATGATTGGCTGAAACAGAATCTGGTAAAATCAAAATCTGCAAGACGCCATTTTACGAATGGCAACGCCATTTTAGCGAATCTCACACAATATCAGTACATACGGCGATGTTATTATTTAGCGTCGTGCAATTCCCACGCAATAGAACATTGTTAAAAGTCCTCATTATATAAATACATTTACTAAAACATATAATATGAACAACGCTGGAAAACAAGTATCACGGTGCACCCCACAAACACGTAGATGCACAATGCTAGCTAGCATCTTTCTTAATATCCTTACACTTACACATTGCATACTTACATAGAAAGGTTCCCTAGCATTAAGGTTAATAGCACTGTACAACAAATTAATACTTTTAATTTGTTTCCTTTCTAAAAATAGTCATACATTACTAATTTAAGGTCAAGAAAAACTAAAATGATTTCAGAATGTTTTCACTAGCTCCATTTTTTTAGCTACACTACTTGCACTATACTGTATGTACATTAGTAATATAGTCATAGTGAAAAGCTATTTTAATATAATCTGATATTTTCTTGATAGAAAATAAATAACAGTTGTTTTAATTCAATCAATAACAAATAAGAACACAAAACTAAACAAACATACAGCATACGAAACAAACATACAGCATAGGAAAGTACTATCTAATATAGTGGCCTATTCATGGGGGTGCTTTCTCTTTGCTTGTCACTTGTACTCCTCTTCTGGGCCATCTCTTGTCACTGTCCAACAGTAGTGATTCACCTACCCTGATATCTTTGTTCCATTGCTGAAATGTCTTGGTGGAATCACTTACTATGCTTGTCATCTTGTGTGGGTAATCCAGTGAATCGCATATATTTGAATAGAGGAGGGGACAAATAACTGATTCATTTAATTGGGTTATTAGGCCCCGCCCCCTCTGTGCAGTACGCAGATTGCTGGTAAGATTCTCTCCATTCTGCCCACTTCACTAGGAATACCCCTACATTGTCATAAATGAGCTATATCTTGGAACTCAGAGCTAACTGAGAGTTTTAAATGTCATATTCATTCTTTGCATGCTGAAATCAATTAGAAGTAACTATTTTCACATCGGAAACATTTTCATTGTTGTGCAGTGTAGTCAAGGTTTTATTCATTATTAATTATGTAATAAAGTGACTGTATTTAAGATCTCAGGTTTAGTACATGATAAGCAGACCGTGTTTGGTGTTATTCTAAACCACTGTTTATTTGCAGATCTCCAGTTCCATAGGCAGGGAGATCACAACATGTGTCTGCAAATTATGGATCATAGAGAGTTAGGCATTGAAATGTACTCTGTAATGTAATGTTATTAGCCAGTTTAGACTTGCTCTTCGGTGGGAAAATGGACACAAAGAGCTGTTGGAGGCTGAACTAATACAATACAAACTGACCTATGAACTGTATCGTAACAAAAGAACCAGGAAGAAGAACCAATGGGATTATGCCAACTTGTTCTATTGTATTGCCTATCTCTGTAAGGGTACATAAGCAAGCACTCTGGATCTGCTAGTTAGTCATCTTTCTTTTCTGTTGATGGAGGTTTCATAGTTGATGCTGGGAAATCTGGATCCAGAGCGCATGCGTATGTATTCAACTGTACCTAGAGATTGTATAATTTGTTTGCTCTAATTGCATTTAGATCACAGCGTGTAACTATCTGATTTTTGTTGAATAATATCTTTTTGTGCTTTGGAACCACAATCACAGTCTGGGAAGAAATTATTTCTTGTGTGACTCACAACGCTAGCTAAATAGCAACATTTAGGGTGTAAAGATCATTAGGTATTCACAGTTGGGGCTCATAGAGTGAGTACATGCTACCAATTTACACGGTAATACACAGTTATCGATCTCTCAGCAAAGGGTGGAGGTGCCATACGCAGGAAAGAATGCATTGTGCCTTCGAAAACCTGCTACCACTGGACCACTATCCATTATAGTGTGAGTTCAAGGAGTGCTGATTAGAATCCAGGGATCAGGAAGGCAAAAGTTTGTGTTAAAAGGGGAAGTTTGCATATATGTCCTGTATTGCTGCCACGTGTTCAACGGTCATTGTATGTATAGCTGATTGCTTGTTAAAACCTGTGAATTATACTGCTATATTAAAGGAAAAAGGTTTTTATTTTCTGTATAGAAAAGGAGTGTAAAATTGAAACGTGTGATTGCAAAGTGGAGGCTACTGTCTGTTAAGCCTAAGTGTAAGTGGAGGTTACTGTCTGTTAAACCTCAGTATAAACTCGGTAGGTGCCCGACGGGGCAGCACAAACTACTGGGCCAGTGTACAAAGCAGGTACATTGTCGTTTAGGTTATCAAGAAACTAAGGGGTTTCTTGGTCCGGCATCCATTAATTGCAAAGTCCATTGATCAGTTATGTTCTTTGGGCAATGCGAGCGGTCTGCATGGTTATATAAATTCAAATTGTGATTGTGAAGTAAGTGTTGTGGGAGTGAAACTGCTGGCAAGGTTAGGGGTTATTGGAACTTCTAGAAGCTACCAGTGGAAGTAAACTCAAAGTAGGAAGCTAGTGGTGAAGCTTGGGTTAAATTCACCACAAGTAAAATAATTTGCTAGGTGGTTACTTTACTCCTCGTGTATACACACGGATCATAATGTAGCAGTGAAGTGGGGTATAGCGGGAAGGAGCGAACGGCTGAAGCTTAGTTTAATACAGCCGCAAGTAGAATACTTTACAATAGGTGGTTAGTCTGCTCCTCATTGTGCAAGCTGGCTGTAATGCCAGGTGGGTCTGCTGTATATAACGGAAGGGAGTGATTGAACGTTGCTCTTTGAAAATCGTCACCAATCAAAATTCTCTAGAAATTGCTAAGCGTTTTCCCAGATGGGTGCAAAGCCATCTCTAGTAATGGTCGATGATGTGCTGCAGATGGAAGGGCTGTTAGGATCGATCAGGAATGTTATGTTTAAAAAGTATGGTGCGTACACTACAGCGTACTGCGATATATGGGTCAAAATGACCAAGAAATGTAGAACACCTTTTCCTAAGATTGGTAGCTTTGATTTGGAGGTTCTGAATAATCTCAGAGACAATATATGTTTAGTGAAGTCTCTGAAGAAAAGGGTAAAGTTTAATGATTGCTTGAAGTTGTGGCAGCATGAGGGGGATATGTAACTTAGTGGTGTGCACGAGACGCAAACTAGCGTCTCGTGTATGATGCAAGGGAGCGCACATGCAAATAGCGTTGTGTGCATGCTGCAAAGTAGCGCACATGTACTGCAAGGTAGCGTTGTGGAAGGTATTGTCAATAGTGCACGCGCACCACCACCACCCTATGCAGATGGGGGTGAAGGTACAGTCGATCTAAAAACTCATAAAATGTGACAAGTAACTTGTACCCTCTTCTAAGTAACTATAAGGAACATGTTTACGATGCAGATGATGTCCGCTCTTTCCCATGTTGCACAAATTTAAATGTACCACCACAGCAAGCACAGGTAGCTACCATGCTAGTACCAGAAATGGAGGTAGCCCCACCCATACAAGAAGTATTAACACCCGCTTTAACAGTAGCAGAGATTACTAATACCATATGTAGTTGCAGTAGGCTGAACCCTCAACTAGGTAATCAGGCCAAAGGTAGCATTATGGCAGGCATCCATCCCATCCGGACAATAACTGTTCCCAATGGGAATCCAGACGCGCATGTAGTGGCCACAATGGATGTAGCGATGCATTGTCCATGGACAAGAGCTGAACTACATTCTATAATGACAGATTTCCCCGACCCCAGGAAAGAACTAGCAAAGTGCCAGAGATTTGTAAAGGATTTAGGTAATGCTCATGAGCCAACCAATAAAGATTGGCGAGTGGTATTATGGGCATGTCTTCCACACAATACCGATGTGAAAAAGTTTATCATGGCTTGTGTATTGGATGGAGATATTCCCATAACTGATACAGGTAATCAGGACAATATAACCTACATTGTCACCCAATTGGCTGTATTTTTCCCATTAATTGTTAACTGGAGTAAAATCTTCACGATTCACGATTAAGCAGAAAGAGAGTGAGTCTGCAACAGATTATTTTACCAGAGCGCTGCAGACTATTACCCAATACACAGGTATAGAGGATATAAAATTCAACACCCATCACAGGGAAATGACAATCACAGTGCTCATGGATGGTCTTAAGGACACTCTAAAACCAGGGTTCAGACCTCACTTCCTGGGTGGAGGGGAGTTACAGTAGACACATTCAGGGAGTCTATAATTGAACATGATCAAAACATCTTTAGGAAGAGAGAAATGCAGAGCGAGAAACTAATGGCTGTTAGTATCCAAGATCTGGAAGGAATGCAAATAACACCGCAGCAATCTTACCACACTCAGCCACAATATACCCATCCCATACAACCTCCAAAACCCTATCCCTATACACAACCACAATCTTTCCTCATTCCATAATCCACGCAACAACAACAACCTTTTACAACCCGTCAACTACAAAGGTGTTATAGATGTAACCAGGATGGCCATATAAGTAAGTTCTGTAAGGCTAGGAAAAGGTGAACGCCAAACCAGGGAACATGAACATACCCACAGAAGGGGCACCCACCACAGAAAGGACAATTCCAGCCATCACCTGCTCACACGCAGCAGTGAATGCTTTGCTGGAAGAAGATAGTCAGCTCTAGGGGTCAGGTCACACCTGTAGTCTACAGTCAGTCAGGTTCACTTGGCATGTTAGAGAAGAACCTGTAATGTTAATTGATGTAGCTGTTACTAAACACTCTTTTCTTGTAGACACAGGGGTGACCAGATCAGTGATAAAATCTCCATCTAATTTAAAGGTGACCAGCGAAACAGTACCAGCCATGGGTGTAACGGGTAAAGTGCAACATTATCCTTTAACCAGGCATTCCTTTCTCCTGGCAGCAGTGGCCACTACTAGGATGTGCAATTTATGTACCCCTGATGGTATATTTCTAGATATCCCAGAGAGAGTTGTGCACGAGGTGAGGGATATACTGGACACTCCCAAAGGTTAATGTTTCACTCTACTGTTTCAGATAAAAATCCATCTCAAGTAGAACAAATGTTATCTCAGATACTGGGGTCCCTTTGGACCAAAGATGGACAGGACACTGGATTGATGGCAAACTTAGCTCCCATAATGGTAAATCTAAAAAGCAGTAGGCAAGCTCCAAAAATTCCCCAGTGCCAGTTAAAATAGGAGGTAGAGATAGGGGTTTATCCCATAATTGAGCGGTTATTACAACAGGGAATTTTAGTCCATACAGCGAGTGTAGCCAACAGTCCCATCTTTCCTGTGAAGAAGAGTGGTGAGAGGGGTTAAAGGCTGGTACAGGACATTAGAGGGGTTAATAAGGTAGTAGAGAGCTAATTCCCCATTGTGCCAAATCCATCTGTCATCCTCATGCAGATCCCACCACTTTAATCCATTTTACGGTCATTGACCTCTGTTCTGCTTTCTTCTCTGTACCTCTTCATCCTGACTGTCGGTACCTATTTGCAAATACATAGAGAATTTATTCGCCTTCACATACAAGGGGGTACAATAGTCATGGACACGGTTGCCCCAGGGATTCATAGGCAGACCCAGTCACAAGTGCTGAGCGGTCGCAACCGGGTCGATGTTTTGGTCCTGTGCACACGCAGTGGCTGCACTGCACATGCGCAAGCCCCTGAGCGAGAGAGAAACTCACTCGCTCCGGAGCTCACAACAAAAGGGCTGGCTGTCGATGTTGATCAACAGCTCGGCCCATTTTGTAGATGGGGGCGGGGGGGTGGTTTCACAAACGGAGGCGTTCCTTAAGGAACGCCTAACATTTTGTGGGCGGCCGCACTGACATCAGCAGTCAGTGGGGAGTTTCCTGCTCGATCAGAGCAGGAAGCTCCTTGGGGCTTGCGGTTGCTGAGACCCATCCTTAGGGTCTCATCACAAGCCCCGATGGTTGCGATGGTCTTGACCATCGTGACCATCACCCTGGTCGGTCGCTAAGCTGTGGGTGGTAACCCACAGCTTACCTAGTGACCAGGAGGCCGGACAAAAAAAAAAAGAAGTGCCTCTGAGTGAGGGCCTTAGGGCCTGATTCAGAGGTGCTTGCAAAAAGTGAGCGCTCGTTCTGAATCAGGGCGGGCGCTGTTTATTTTATTTGCGGTCTCTTGGCCGCTCGCATAGTTGTGGGTTACCACCCATGGCTTATGCGAGCGGCCGGGATGATGGTCACGATGGTCAAGACCATCGTGACCATCGGGCTTGCGATGAGACCCTTGTGGTAGGGTCTCGTGGCCACAAGCCCCAGAGAGCTTCTGGCTCTAACAGAGCTGGAAGCTCTCCCACTGACATCACTGGTGATGTCAGTGGGGCTGCCCACAAATGGCAGGCATTCGCAAGGGAATGCCTCCTTTTGTGAAGCCACCCCCCTGCCACACCTACGAAATGGGGTGAGCTGTCAATCAACATCAACAGCCACCCCTTTTGTAGTGAGCCACGGAGCAAGTGCTTTTTGCACTAGCTCCGAGGCTCATGCATGCGCACTGGACCACCATCGACCCGCTTGCGAGCGGGTCTGAATCAGGCCTTTAGTCTCTTCCTCAAAGCCCGATTGTGTCATACACACAGAGGAAACAGAGCAGGCTTTCCTTAACCTTAAGGATAGTCTGACAAGAGCACCTGCATTGGGAATACCTGATTATGAAAAACCTTTTGAGTTGTACTGTACAGAAGCTAATGGTTATGCAGCAGGTGTCCTCACACAAAAACATGGTGATGCCAGTAGGCCCGTAGCATACTACAGTGCACAATTGGACACTGTGGCAAGATCACTCCCAATGTGTTTAAGAAGTTTAGCAGCAACTGCTCTATTGGTCAGCAAAAGTGAGGATGTAGTATTAGGCCATGATATGATTGTTCATACACCCCATGCCCATGTTGTATCTGCTTTGCTGAATTCTGCCCAATCCAGACATGTCTCCTCAGCTAGGTTCACAAAATGGAAACTAGCCCTAATAGCACCTGCAAACATCACCATTAAATGGTGCAGTACTTTAAACCCAGCAACGTATTTACCATATGTGCCTCAGGATGCACAAAGGGTGGAGAGAGGTGAGTCGCTGGTGGAAGGTGAGTTCTGCAGGTATATTGATGCACATGATAGTATGGAATATTTGAATCAGACCTTTACTGCAAGACCTGACATACAGGATACACCTTTAGAAAATGTAGATGAGACATTTTACATGGATGGGAGTTGTCATAGACAGACTGACATTGGAGAGTTATGTACAGGTTATGCTGTTGTAAATGATGAGGACATCATAGAAGCTGAACCTCTTGGTCCACCTCACTCGGCCCAAGTGGCAGAGCTGGTGGCACTAAGCAAAGCATGTGAATTAGCAAAAGGCAAATCTGCTGATATCTACACTGACTCTAGATATGCCTTCGGGGTAGTACATGATTGTGGTGCTCTATGGCGTCTGAGAAATTTTATGACAGCAGCAGGCACACCAGTCGCACATTCCAGACATATAAAAGGACTACTGACAGCGATCCAATTGCCTAAGGAAGTGGCCATAATTAAGTGTAAAGCCCATACATGTGAGGACGATCAGGTGTCACTGGGCAATAACAGGGCAGATGAAGCTGCCAAATAGGCAGCAGGTTTAAACGTGAACATACCAATTAACCAAATGATGTTTCAAATGATTGATATGCAGAAATTAATTGAGATGCAAAATTTGTGTTCCATTCAGGAAAAGGCAGTCTGGAGGTCCAAGGGATGTGGGCAAGAGTCCTCTGGACTCTGGAGAGATGGACAAGGGAAGCCAGTGGCTCCCAAGGTGTACTACCGAAGCCTGGCTGAGGCAGTGCACGGTCTGACTCACTTGGGAAAGCAAGGTATGTGCAAGTTGGTGAGAGCATACTGGTGTGCACTGGGTTTTTCTTCCCAAGCAGAAAAGAGAACAATGTCCTGTTTGACCTGCTTGAGGAAAACAATCCCTACTGAGCCATCCCACATTCCTCTAACCAACGGACCTTTTCAGGTAATACAAATTGATTTCATGCAATTACCACCCTGCAGGAATGTCAAGTATGTATTAGTGTGCACTGATGTGTTTTGTAATTGGGTTGAGGCATACCCAGCTGCCACTAATACTGCTGCGTTTACTGCTAAGAAAATAGTTCAGGAGTTTGTATGCAGATATGGTATCCCTAGAATTATTCAAAGTGATAGGGGTACTCATTTCACAGGTGATGTCTTCCAAAACATTTGTAAGTTGATGGGTATTAATAGTAGACTTCACATCCCCTACCAACCGCAAGCCAGCACCAAGGTGGAGAGAATGAACGGTACTATTAAAAATAAATTAAGATCATGGCAGAAACTGGACTGGGGTGGCTAGAAGCACTACCACTTGTCCTCCCTCCACAGTATCAGGACAACTCCTAGACCCCCTATCAATCTGTCCTCCTTTGAAATACTATTTGGTAGACAACCTCATTTGATTATAAGTCTGCAGGAAGATTTGAAAAGTAACAATGAGGTTACTGTAAGGTATCTTATAACAATGAGTAAGCAGTTAAAGCAGCAACAGCAGAAACTGAAATTGTTGTCACATGATACCTGAAACAAACTGTCTTGATGTTGAACCTGGAGAATCTGTTATGATCAGAAATTTCTTGCGTTCAGGTTGTTTGACTGATCGGTAGGAAGGTCCATATCAGGTGTTGCTGACAAGTACAACTTCCTTGAAAGTGGCAGAGAGAGATACCTGGGTCCATTCCACTCACTGTAAGAAGGTCAACCAACTGGTGGAGAGACAAGGCGGAATTGAGGCAGATAACATAGACCTGTCAATTGTGAGTCTGTTCTGGGAGGGTTAAAGGTTACAGTGAGATACCTGAGATAAAGAACATTGTAGATCATTGTTTTCAGCAATGGAGTGGCCTGCTGTGGTTATCTTTGTGTTTTCTCCCAGAGTTTTCATCATCCTGGGTTGTTTCGGGATCTCTGGTTTCTGTGATGGAGGACAGAGGACGGAGAGGGGAGCTGATGGTGATATCGATGGAGTGGAGTTGGGAGAAGGGGCAATACAGTCACAAGGGTGGTATCTGACCAAACCTAGTACAGTAATTGTTAAGAGATCTGTTATGTCTGAAACTCGGAGACAGTGTGAAGGTCTGTCATCTGAGGACTATTGTATTTGTGAGTTTTGTGGGTCCCTAATTGATGAAACTTGCATCCAACGGTGCCAACCTAAGTATAACCAGTATTGGGGTGGGTATCCTTTAGAGAATTATCAGACCATGGTGGGCAAAGTTTTAAACCAGACTGTTGGGTGTGCTCTCACATGCCTCAGGGACAGCATAATGTCGGGTTAGTGCCATTTCCAATAAATGTCTCTGAGGTCTTAGAATTACAACAAGGGAAGACGCTGGATGGAAAATTTCTTAACGCCAAACCACCTCATTTTAAACTCCACCAGTACCAAGTAGATAAATCACTTTTATGTTTGAACATCACCAACTTCAATAAACCAGGAAGTTGGGAGGCGATTGGGAATAATCAGACGATGGCCTTCTCATTAAGAGCTGATTATGAGCCTATGAATTTTGAACTGTTATGCACAATTAGGTTAAATGGGAGACACTTCCGGTATTGGTACACACTAAGTGACATCAAAGAAATGGTTGGTAGAGTCCCAGAAGGGTACTGTGCCAGGGTTATACAACCAGAAACGTGTGTTAGCCAAATGGAAGAACCTGAGATAGGATCATTTGTTAGGGAAATGTGTTGGTTGATTATGATGCATTCTATTCCTTATGTTCTCCCCAATGATTTATATTTTATATGCAGAAGGAAAGCGTATAAGTGGCTCTCTCCGAGTTCCGAAGGTTTGTGTTATCTGGGAAGAATACTCCCAGAGGTTATGACCCTTACACATGGAGAAATGCTTGGTATCCATAAAAACACACCATAACCATATCTTGACACACAGTATGAACACCGTGACAAGAGAAACATGATATCTGGTGATGTACATAAAGCCACACAATTGATTAGTGAAACAACTGGCTTTCAAGTTTTAGAAGCATTGGATCCCACCAGGATCACTCGGGGTACTCTAACTTTCAGATATATTCAAGACCTTGCTAAATTGATAGATAATATCACCGAGATGTATGATGACACGTTTAGGTACACAGGTAAGGAGTTACAAGCCTACAAGAAAGAACTGGTGCAACATAGACTAGTGTTAAATTATCTAACAGCTGTTACTGGAGGGTACTGTGTGACCTTATCCACCCAATTTGGTGTAAAGTGTTGCACATACATAACAAACGATACTAGTGACCCCAAGAAGGTGATAGACCAGAAGATGGATGAAATTCTGCAGTTAAAATGGGAATTTCGGAAGAACCATAATGCTTCAGTGGCTGAAGTATAGGAAAAGGTAGAAGAATGGGTTTCTTGGTTGAACCCAGTGAAATGGTTCTCCGGCCTAGGAGACTGGGTCTAGGAAATGGTTGCTAGTATACGTAAACTCCTGATCCTCATATTGGTTGTCATCTTTGTAATTGTCTTATGTGTCAAATGTGATCCTACTATGTTGAAATGTGGAAAATGTAAAGATAAGGTAAACCGAACGAATGAAATTATGATTGTGGTCAGTAGTTACAATATGAATACTAAGGTAAATGAAGGACTGCATTTCAACCCTGAACTAGAATGTACCAGATGATGTATAATTTTAGCCATGCATGAAAAATATTATTAAATGTTATTTTAAACATCCTAAATAATGTAAGTCCCTATCCCCTTCAAGACTTCCTTTATAGGTTAGGTGCATCCCCACATCTTTCCTATGATCTCCCAAGATCTGCGGTGTGCGTATAAGGGTAGTTTTATGTCCCTCCCAGAGACATATCATTGATGGTTTAAGAACCACCTTGTGCCATCCCATAATATAACATTAAATAATATGTCATAGTATAAGCCTAAATTAATTTTAAAATCAGAGTGTGATAGCGTATTGCTTGCTATCAAACGGTGGACTGTCGAAGCCAAATGATTGGCTGAGACAGAATATGGTAAAATCAAAATCTGCAAGATGCAATTTTGCAAATGGCAGCAACAAGCCATTTTGCGAATGGCCACCCAACGCCATTTTGGCGAATCTCACACAATATCAGTACATGCAATTCCCAATAGAACATTGTTAAAAGTCCTCATTATATAAATACATACATTTACTAAAACATATAATATAAACAACCCTGCAAAACACATATCACGGTGCCCCCCACAAACACATACACGCACCACACAAACTAGCGTCTTTTCTTAATATCCTTACACTTACACATTGCACACTTACATAAAAAGGTTCCCTAGCATTAAGGTTAATATTTACAGTTTTATTCATAATTGATTATGTAATAAAGCGACTGTATTTATGATCTCTGCTTTAGTACATGATAAGCAGACCGTGTTGGTATTATTCTAAACCACTGTTTATTTGCATATCTCTGGTTCCATCGGCAGGGAGATCGCAACATGTGTCTGCAAATTATGGATCATAAAGAGTTAGGCATTGAAATGTACTCTGTAATGTAATGTTATTAGCCAGTTTAGACTTGTTCTTCGGAGGGAAAATGGACACAAAGAGCTGTTGGAGGCTGAACTAATACAATACAAACTGACCTATGAACTGTATCATAACAGAAGAACAAGGAAGAAGAACCAATGAGATTATGCCAACTTGTTCTATTGTATTGCCTATCTCTGTAAGGGTACATAAGCAAGCACTCTGGATCTGCTAGTTAGTCATCTTTCTTTTCTGTTGATGGAGGTTTCATAGTTGATGCCGGGAAATCTGGATCCAGAGCACATGCGTATGTATTCGACTGTGCCTAGTGATTGTATAATTTGTTTGCGCTAATTGAATTTAGATCACAGCGTGTAACTATATGCTTTTGTTGAATAATATATTTTTGTGCTTTGGAACCTTAATCAAAGTCTGGAAAGCAATTATTTCTTGTGTGACTCACAACACTAAAAAGCAACATTTAGGGTGTATAGATCATTAGGTATTCATAATCATCTCTGCCGACACTGGATTGGTTATTTTTCTTTCCTGCTGCTGCATTGCTTGGGTGCCGGTGATAGCGTCTTACACGTGTTTCCGGTTCCATAGAGTTGGGATCTCTCATTGTGATGTCAACGTCTCCAGTCCAAAGTCTGTCATGTCTCCAGTAATATAACATCTCAGCAGCATTAACCACACTGCAGTGTCTGAGGTTACAGCAGAGATATCTGCAATGTTATGCTGGAGAGTGCTTCCAGATTTCCAAGTGCCGTGTCATATTGTGGCTGCACACTGCGCACTGCTGCATCCGAGCCGAGGGTCTCCAGCCTTACACCACAAACACCTCTGCAATGTGTGTACACCTCATCTCCCAACTGCTGCACCATCCTGGCAGCATTAACCACAGTGCAGTATCTTCAGTCATCACAATTGCAGCACCATCCTGGTGGCATTAACTGCAATACAGCATCTGAGTAAACTATATTGTTTACCAAGTTTATCTCCACTGCTCTGCCTCTCAGGATATCTCCAGCCCTCAAGGCCATCAGGTCACCATCTTGCCAAGTACCTCCAGCCCTCAATGCTGCTCCGTGACCATCAGGTCACCATCTTGCTCTAGCACCTCCAGCCCTCAAGGCTGCTCTGTGACTATCAGGTCACCATCTTGCCAAGTATTTCCATGCCCTCAAGGATGTTCTGTGACTATCAGGTCACCATCTTGCTAAGCACCTCCAGCCCTCAAGGCTGCTATGTGCCCAGATTTCTACGTTTATCTATTATTTACGGCCCTGGGTTACAACAGCACTATTCTTCTGAAGAGAATCTCCCTGGGATTCATTACAGCAGCAAAGGATGACAGTGAAGGCTTCTGATAGTGGACATCTCAGAGAAGGGCATTGTAGCAGCATTAGCCTAAAGTCAGACACAACTACAGCAAAGTAAACAAGGAAGGCCGCAACTGCATCTCATTCAGAATCAAGCCTTATGAGGAGTGATCCCATCCCTCTTCATAGACCCCATCCCCATTAGGGCTGCTTCCATAAACTTCTCAGGCTGATTTTTCATCCCAATCCACCCCTGCCCCCACTCGCCAGTCCGCTCCCTGTTACCACCCCTGCTGCAGGGGGGAGGGGTGCATGTGGACTGGACTGGCACCGGCAGTAAATCCCATTTTTTCTACCCAGAATGCAGGCCATGACATCATCATGCCTGACAGGTACCGCCCGGCTTTATGGGAGGAGCACTGCAGTACTAAGTACTGGACTGGTAGGGGGAGGGAGAGTGAAAAAGTATAATGTTCCTGATTTTTTTTTAGTGGGGGGGGTGTGACGCCTCTGATCTTGCTAAAAAAAATTCCAAAACATGTTATAATCAGTTGACGGAGATCTAAAAACTTAAAGGATCACTTAGTAGAGAACACAAGGAAAATACAAAAATATATACCACAAAAAGGGCTCCTACAAGTGTGGTACATGCAAAGTCTGCAAATTTATCGTACCATCTACAACTTTTCTAGATAAGTTTAAAAACACTTGGACCATAAGATAATATATTAATTGCACATCCCCTGGAGTAATTTACCATCTTCAATGTCCTTTTGGAATAATATATTTAGGCAAAACAATCAGGCCTTTGCAAAAACGTATATTGGAACATCTTGGTTCTATTAAAAATACATCCCTTGATCTTGAACATTT
The DNA here is from genome assembly GCA_031769625.1 of Taudactylus pleione. Classification (NCBI taxonomy): domain Eukaryota; kingdom Metazoa; phylum Chordata; class Amphibia; order Anura; family Myobatrachidae; genus Taudactylus; species Taudactylus pleione. Next base: position 1,461,237 of record JAUIMM010000086.1, read on the forward strand.
TAGGGCACTAACCCCAATAGCAAGACACTTCATTAAACATCATGGGAGTTGTCCTAGAGCTTTAAAGGTATTTGCACTAGAGAAAGTGAATCTAGGAATAAAAGGTGGAAATTTGGACCAAGAACTTCTAAAAAAATAGATAAAGTGGATATTTCTCATGGGTAGTTACCTTCCTTTTCTTTGAGAATAGGATACTATATTGGTAACAACAGGTTAACAATCGTCTTAACCCTTCATGATCTTTTTATGGGAGTATGTAACCAAGGGGTCTCAATGAAAATGTTTGTTCATCTTGCCTCAGAACACAAGATATGATGTAGAGAATAATATAACAATTGTTATAACATCACTTATTTATGTTAAATAATTTATCTTTTCAATAATATGACAGTTGTTATGACATCCCCTGATTGCGTAATATTTTTCTCTTGAAGTAATCACAGTGACATAGTTAGTTGATATAGGCAAAAGTTGTCATGGACAGTAATGCAAATTTAATATTAAGTTGTTTTTAATAATAGCATTCTTTTTAAATTAAGATTTTATTTATTCTTTGAATATATTATGATTAATGGGAATCTATGCTGTAAGAAGTTATTATAATTTCAACATCAATATATTATATTGGAAAATGAACAATGAATTTAGATTTAAATTATATGAAAACCAAAATCTATATTGAGTGGAGTTCTATTTTGGTAATATAATCAAGAGGTACATCGATCTAATCATAAATTAATGTAGCACAATTCCTGATCAATAAGAAGCATTAGATATGTGTATTATCACATGTATTATATGAAATTAGGAAGGAACAAATTGAATTACAGTATTATGTGATTATATCAATGAGGGAGATATTATATTTATATTTGTTTATTTATTATTTGTGAATAAGCTAGTAATAATATATTAAATGTAATATATGTATCACCAAGCCACTTAGTTTCTTAAATATGTAGTATTTGGTTTTTTCACTCATTTGTTTTATTTTTTAGTACTTTTTATTTCACTGTGATATATACATGTTTTGTATTCACATTGTTATTAACCATAAAAAATAGTGCTTAGTTATGTATATGATTTTACCATATGTAAACAATATTTTGTACATTTTATTTATATTTAATTACTCACTATATTCAACTGATTGGTCCATATGCACATAGTTTATAAGCTTTTTATACACAATTACACAATATCACAATTTATGGGATTAATATTTTATCTGGTTTAATAATACAATTCTTAAATTAGATTTAGCAATAATATACATTGCCCCTCCCCTTTTTTCCCCTTTTCTAACTAAGGATAGTATTTATATTTATGTTTGAAATTAACCCATTCTAATTAGCATAATTTTTATCAGTCTGTCTACAATAAGACATTTGAAATTAAAATTAAATTAATATCAGTTTTGATAAGTGGTCAATTTTTTGGATGAATAGACACTCACCCTCTATAAATATACATATATTAGTAATATTAGCACTAAATTCGAGATATATATTCTTTTTTATATATTTTTATTTTTAGATTATTATTGGACTTTTTAAGTCATTGGTCCATGTTTAATCAGCAGAAAGTAGTATATGCTGTAATATATATTGTAATAATTAACTTACTACCTTTGATATATTCATGGAATATAATAGAGGGGATTGCAGAGCTGATAGATCACAACCCAACGTAAAATAGGAGATCAAATATTTCATCAGATGCAAGTCAACACTCAACTCACGCCCCTATATGATGCCGCAACCTATGATTGGTCCATACATGTTTAAAAGCATATCCCGTTCTCTGGCTCTGGTTAGCCTAGTTAAAGCAATAGCAAAATGCACATCAGCACTATATTCCTGTTGGTCTCAAAAATAATGTTTACCTAACCATGAAATAATAGTTTTGTTGGATATATTGCTGATGTCTAGTAACTTCAGATTAACTACAGCTGATAAATTGGATCTGCATCAGCATGTAGTATAATCAATATGATTTTATATTTACTGCTCAGTCACTAACTATAAGACCAGAAGCCAGGTAGTGTGCGTCTCACTACAAGGGCTGAATATCATCTGAGTCCCTAGGCAGGGTGGCCGGCACAGCCCGTTTTTGTAATGGAAGATAAATTATTATCCCCAATTGTATGTCTGCACCTCAGCAAGACGATTCATCACACAGTGAGTGCCGGTCTTTCTTTTTTCTATGTGGAGCAGGTTTCATTTATTATCATTATAAATCCTTCCTAGCAGACAAGGAACCTTCAGTGTATTTTTTCCTCAGGACTGGACATTTGTCGTTTTGATTTTCACTTGTGTTCACTATATGTTCACTGAACTTAGCACTGGATTTTTATGGCTATCTGCAACAATATTATGGTAGTTTTATATTGTACATTAAGGATTGTTGTTTATTATCCCTGGGCTCTCCACTTAGTTTATTTTTGTACCCCAAAAGGCACATATCATGTCAATTACAGAAAATGACATGGTGGAATCAGCAACCTTCATGTTACAATGTGACACACAAGAGGTCTTCAGTTTCTCTGATGCAGAAGCCTCCAATATTTTATATAGTGGGGCAGTGTTCGAGACAGCTGAAAATGTTACCCATGAGGACCTCTTTCGTGAGTTACTTAAGATGAAGAAACGTGAGGTAGATTTTTTATATCACGGGATGACATTATCAGAATATTTCCGTATGAAACAGATCCCAAGGGGATTCAGAGTGCATAACACCCCTACAATTTGGAGATATAATGCCCCGTTTTGTACAAAATGGATATCAATTCTCAATAAATGTTCTATGGACTTGATGCTCTTTGTTATAGGAGAGTCCACCAGAGAATTGAACATTATTAAAGAAAAAATCACCTCTTTTGAAGCGGAACACATTAATTCTTTGAAGGCTGATTCCAGTATAAATTGGATGGACAAACTAAAAACACAGGTAGACACCTACCGCAATGATTTGATCCGTTACAAAAAGGAGAAATATGTAAAAGTACAGCAAGATTACTTGCAGCACCGGGTTTATAATTGGCTTGATACAGCCTACCGCCATACAGACGAGTCGAGACCCAAACGAGGAAGATCACGACCAACCGGTGTCAGAAGTTTGGAATATTCCCGTACAACAGCAAGTGATAATGATAATGCAGGTACACACCCCTCCACCAGTCAATCCATCCCTTTAGGAGTAGACCAAGAAAATAGCAAAGTATTTCGGTGCGCTGTCACTATTTCAGCCAGACAGAGGTAGTCAGCCTCTAAACCAATATATAGAAAAAATGAAATGACTGGCGCTATAATATTGTTGTATATTAAATTAGAAAAAATGGAGTAAGCAGCAGAAGTCTATTAAAACATAATAAATCACATTTAATGACAATAAAACATATACATATCATATCACAATATATAAAATAAAAATTACACCTAAAAATGATGATATATCGAATAAAAAATCATTGATAATGAAGCATCGATGGTGAGTCAAATGATATACTCTGTCTATGGATGTCCAGGATATAAATGTAAAATAAAGGTCCAGATGATGGAGTCAGGAGACAATGTTATTTAGAGTTCAATAACCACAGATAGTTACCAGTTAATGGTCCTTCGGGCTAGTAGTCCAATTAGCAGATAACTGCAAGATAGATATCGATGGTGATAAGGTGAGACTGGTATGTATTCTTCAGTCCACAAGGAAGGTCCCTCAGGATTGTATCCACTATGCAGATCACTGCAATGCTGGTGGTAGGTTATGGTGTCTCAACGATAGTCTCCTTATGCATAAAGATGGAACCTGGTAATATCAAAAGGTTCCCTGGATCCACAATGGGATAAGGTCAAAAGTCCATAGAGAGCATATATGGTGGCTTAACGCGTTTCGCTGGATGACAAGACTCCAGCTTCATCAGAAGCATAACTAAGTTGACTCTAAAAAGCTCAATATATACCCCTTTGAAGGGTGTGACTAAAAACACCTGTGTGTATAATTAATAGACTTCGCAACATAAAACTCCATGTAAACCAAATAACTAGTAAAACAATGAAGACAATCCTTTTCTACATCACAATAAAATATAACATACATTTAATACAAGTGAAATGAATAAATGTATTAACCAACCTCATTTAGTTGTACTGTGTATTATTATTAAGGAGCCCATTCTGAAAACCAGTCTAATCACATGACTTCAAAGTGTCACGTGATCAGATTTGAACCAATGATATTCATATTATTTTAAAATCGGTTACTAGGTAACCAGAAGAAATAATAATTATCCCAGGTCATATGACCATATCGTTGTATGTAAAAAGACTAATATTAAACTTGTGTTATAAGAGGATGGTTGTTAAATGGCCGTTTAGTTTCCACCAAGTATATTCATATTCATTCTGATGGTTATCACGTGATAAACACTAATGTTTATATTTCATAGATAAATCAAATATAATGGTCTATCTTTATTGTATGGTATGTTATTAGCTATATACCCATTTCGGACATTAGTCCGGTGTCATAACAGCAGACATCATGAAGACGAGATCAGCTACACTCGTGTCATATAGAAACGGGTTGCCAAGCAACCCGCTCGTTATGTATTCCACTGGTCACGTGTCCACATCACATGTCTATTGGAAGCCAATAACATTTTGGTAACAACAAACTATGGTTGCGACGCAACCCACTGCGCATTGCCAAGTAGGACTGTGTAGTTCCCCATAATGGTAGAGTATTATAACGTGTAGTGTGACAAGTAACTACTGCTAAGGCATGTGACCTATCTAAAGAATCAATGATGGGTACATATCATTCTATAATGTTAGGAATGAACCATAACCATTAAGATATACCCAATTACAATAACAAATACTTAGTGAATTGTACTGAGTTCATGGTGAAAATCTGAGAGCAGCCATCAATTATGAACCTATTTAGAGATGTCTCAAGCATTAACCCCTAAAATCCCAATTGGCTCAACGTATCGTGACAATTACTACTGAACAGAATAGGATAGGAAGGACATGTATAGCAAATTAAATCTGTCAACACAAATAAATAAATACAAAAATAAATATAAATGAAAAAATAATAATAATAAAAATATAATGATATAATAATATAATAGTATTTGGCTCCCCCTCTTCTACATCTTCCTTTCATCTTATTACATGAATTACTTATACTTTAGATGACAGTTTAGTTCAATTGTTTCATTCAAACCCGTCAGATGTAGAGAATTGAACTGCAAAGTCTAGTACACCTCTTGGCGACATAGTTTGCTATGATACTGGTAGCGTCTCAAGATGTTACGTCTATGTTCCATAAATCGCACTCATAATGATCTAATAGTGCGACCTACGTAATATAGCCCACATCTACAGGTGAGTACATATATAATATAACAACTGTCACAATTCATAAAATATTGTAAGGTATATTGTTCATTGGTTGTTGGTATCATCATGGTGGTGGTCCTTCTGTCTACATGGGAACACATATTACATCTGGATTTACCACATTTATAAAAACCCATTGGTCTTCGAATTAACCAATTCGAACTTTTGTCTTCTGTTTTATCTGTCTTTTCTATTCTAAGATGACTAGGAGCCAAAATAGTTTTAATCGATCTATTTTTCTTATAAATTACCTGTGGATTTTTTGGTAGGAGAGTATTCTGTAAGAGGTCCTGTTTTAATATGGGATAATTATGTTTGATGATAGCTTTAATAGCCGAAGCTTGATTATTATATTTACAGATAAACAACAGATGTTTATTATCCTCATAATCTATAAAACTTGACGTCTTAGGTTGAAGTAATTTATCCCTGTCCATTAGTAAGACCTCTGAAAGGGCTTGTTCTAATAAATCCTCTGGGTACCTACATTTTCTGAAAGAGTCAAGCATGCTTTGAGCTTGTAACCTAAAGGTCTCTATGTAAGTGCAATTGCATCGAAGGCGCATAAGTTGACCCTTCGGGATGTTGCATTTCCAAGGGCCATAGTGTGCACTGTCATAATGCAAATATGAAGATGTATTGACATCCTTGACATAATTGGAAGTCACAATCTGATTATCAATTATCTCGAGGGTCACATCCAGGAAGTCAATGCGGGTGGGGTGAAAACAATGAGTGAAGGACAAATTATATGTGTTTGAATTTAGTGATTGGACAAAAGAAGTGGCAGAACAGAGGTCCCCATCCCAAATAATTAAAAGGTCATCTATATAACGGTCATAGAAGACCAGAGACGCAGCCCAGTCGCTCTCCCACACATGGGTGTTCTCAAACTCACCCATGTATAGGCTTGCATAACTGGGCGCAAATCTGGTCCCCATGGCCGTTCCCATCACCTGTAAATAAACGTGATCGAGAAAAATTAAATAATTATGTGATAAAATAAAAGAAATGGACTCCAGAAGAAAAGAACGATGAGCATCACTGAGGTCACCATCCGAAAGCAACCTCCTGGATATAACATCACATCCTTGAGTATGAGGGATGTGTGTATATAGGTCTGACACATCCAATGTAAGGAACGCATATGTTTCCCTCCAATGGATGGAATGGATGGATTGGAGGAAGTGGGTGGTATCCTTCAGATGTGACCTCAGTGTGCTCACTCATGGTTGAAGAAATGAATCGACATAGAAAGAAAGATTAGCAGTAAGGGAATTGACACCAGAAACTATAGGTCGACCAGGGGGTGAAGAAAGGGATTTGTGAATTTTGGGAAGACAATAAAAAGTAGTAATGGTGGGAAAGGAAGGACAAAGAAACCTGCATTCCTCCCTGGATATGACCCCCGAGTCCACCTCTGTCCCCAATAATCCTTTTAGGGATGTAAGGTATTCTGATGTGGGATCATTTTTAAGAATGGTATAAAATCTAGAATCTTGTAATTGATTGAGGGCCTCAGATATATAATCCACTCGATTCATAATTACCAGGGCACCCCCCTTATCGGCCTCTTTGATAATTATCGATGTATCTTTAGTGAGGATTTTTATAGCCCTTTTTTCCTCCCTAAAAAGATTAGTATTATATTTAGTTGTATTTTGACTCCTACAACATAGATTTTTAAAATCCTGTAATGTGATTTTATAGAAAGCTTCAATATTACTGCTTTTGGCACAAATAGGGAAAAATTCGGATTTTAGTTTGAATCGTTTTTGGTTATTCTGAACATCAAAGATTTTTTCCATTCCTAAAGTTATTTCACTTGCTACATTATTTTCCTCCCAAACTTCCTCAAGGGAGCATTAAGCTATATCATCTGTTTTATCTAAAATGATTGGAACTGAGTCATCTCTTTGTTTCTTGAGATTTTTATTAGCAAAAAATCTTTTACGGCATAGTGTTCTGATGAACCTATTAAGGTCCACAAACAAATCAAAAATATTGGGAGATGCAGTGGGGGAAAATTTAAGGCCCTTACTCAAAAGGGAAAGTTGAGCATTATCCAATTTTTTGGATGATAGATTCACAACATTATTAGACCTATTAAGTTGATCATGTGTTCCTGTGATTAGTTTCTTCTTAGATTCTTTTTTCCTATGTTTCCCTCCTCTCGTTCCTCTGAATGTATTTCTCTTTGTCTTTTGTGAGTGTGTATATGTCTCTGACTGCAAAAATCCAACCTGTCGCAACTGGGATGTCTGGAACGGTTCCCTAAAAAAAACCTCCGTTCTACTGAACTTCTCTGTTCACCTTGTTCTCTAGATTCATGATCAATTGGGTCATCTTTCTCTTTTCTTATTATTTCTTTTCTTCTAGCACCCATAATGTTAGGAGAGGAGTATTTATAAGTCAATTGTTTCTCATAAATGGATCTGGAAAAAGGTTTATTATTTTTACTCCTATCGTTATTATTATATTTAGGATATACATCCTTTCTATTGTATGATTTCTGTGGAAAATAATTTATATTGTCAGTGATTTCACGGGTGACAAATCTATTTCTGTACTTTTTCTTAAAGTTCCTAACTTCGTTATTTCTGTAGTCCTCTAGATCCCTCTTAAATTTCTTTTGCTTGATTTCCATTAGATTCTTTTCAAAGCCTATTATTCTTTCATGAAGTTTATGATCTTTCTCATGATATTCAGGTGATGCATTATACTTATCCATTGAGGATTTCAGTCCCTCTATTTCTTTTCTAATTGTTCTACTTTTTCATTTCTGAACTTAACAACTAACTTCATTAATGAGAGTGAGCATTCATCTAATAGTTGATTCCATTCTCTTTGATAGACCATATTATCCTGAAATATAGATGCCTTAAAAATCCGTAATCCTCGTGGTACCATTTTTTTGTCTATATATTGTTGGATATTCACGCTATCTAGCCAATTTTCTAGATTCAGATTTTAATAAATCCTCCAATTTATAGAAACATTTAGTCATATCAAAATTGGAACTTTCAGGGGTAACCTCTATTTGCTCATCCCAATGAGTAAACTAGGATTGCCTCCTATTTTTCCTATCATTAAAATTAGAAAAACAGGACATGACTGCAGCACCAATATTGACAAAAATAACCAAGTAAATAGCAAAGTATTTCGGTGCGCTGTCACTACTGCAGCCAGACAGAGGTAGTCAGCCTCTAAACCAATATATAGAAAAAATGAAATGACTGGCGCTATAATATTGTTGTATATTAAATTAGAAAAAATGGAGTAAGCAGCGGAAGTCTATTAAAACATAATAAATCACATTTAATGACAATAAAACATATACATATCATATCACAATATATAAAATAAAAATTACACCTAAAAATGATGATATATCGAATAAAAAATCATTGATAATGAAGCATCGATGGTGAGTCAAACGATATACTCTATCTATGGATGTCCTGGATATAAATGTAAAATAAAGGTCCAGATGATGGAGTCACGAGACAATGTTATTTAGAGTTCAATAACCACAGATAGTTACCAGTTAATGGTCCTTCGGGCTAGCAGTCCAATTAGCAGATAACTGCAAGATAGATATCGATGGTGATAAGGTGAGACTGGTATGTATTCTTCAGTCCTCAGGATTGTATCCACTATGCAGATCACTGCAATGCTGGTGGTAGGTTATGGTGTCTCAACGATAGTCTCCTTATGCATAAAGATGGAACCTGGTAATATCAAAAGGTTCCATGGATCCACAATGGGATAAGGTCAAAAGTCCATAGAGAGCATATATGGTGGCTTAACGCATTTCGCTGGATGACAAGACTCCAGCTTCATCAGAAGTATAACTAAGTTGACTCTAAAGAGCTCAATATATACCCCTTTGAAGGGTGTGACTAAAAACACCTGTGTGTATAATTAATAGACTTTCGCAACATAAAACTCCATGTAAACCAAATAACTAGTAAAACAATGAAGGCAATCCTTTTCTACATCACAATAAAATATAACATACATTTAATACAAGTGAAATTAATAAATGTATTAACCAACCTCATTGTACTGTGTAATATTATTAAGGAGCCCATTCTGAAAACCAGTCCGATCACATGACGTCAAAGTGTCACGTGATCAGATTTGAACCAATGATATTCATATTATTTTAAAATCGGTTACTAGGTAACCAGAAGAAATAATAATTATCCCAGGTCATATGACCATATCGTTGTATGTAGAAAGACTAATATTAAACTTGTGTTATAAGAGGATGGTTGTTAAACGGCCGTTTAGTTTCCACCAAGTATATTCATATTCATTTTGATGGTTATCACGTGATAAACACTAATTTTTATATTTCATAGATAAATCAAATACAATGGTCTATCTTTATTGTATGGTATGTTATTAGCTATATACCCGTTTCGGACATTAGTCCGGTGTCATAACAGCAGACATCATGAAGACGAGATCAGCTACACTCGTGTCATATAGAAACGGGTTGCCAAGCAACCCGCTCGTTATGTATTCCACTGGTCATGTGTCCACATCACATGTCTATTGGAAGCCAATAACATTTTGGTAACAACAAACTATGGTTGCGAAGCAACCCACTGCGCTACGCCAAGTAGGACTGTGTAGTTCCCCATAATGATAGAGTATTATAATGTGTAGTGTGATAAGTAACTACTGCTAAGGCACGTGACCTATCTAAAGAATCAATGATGGGTACATATCATTCTATAAAGTTAGGAAAAAAAATAGGAGGCAACTCTAGTTTACTCATTGGGATGAACAAAAAGAGGTTACCCCTGAAAGTTCCAATTTTGATATGACTAAATGTTTCTATAAATTGGAGGATTTATTAAAATCTGAATCTAGAAAATTGGCTAGGTAGCATGAATATCCAACAATATATAGACAAAATGCTCACTCTCATTAATGAAGTTAGTTGTTAAGTTCAGAAATGAAAAAGTAGAACAATTAGAAAAAGAAACAGAGGGACTGAAATCCTCAATGGATAAGTATAATACATCACCTGAATATCGTGAGAAAGATCATAAACTTCATGAAAGAATAATAGGCTTTGAAAAGAATCTAATGGAAATCAAGCAAAATAAATTTAAGAGGGATCTAGAGGACTACAGAAATAATGAAGTTAGGAACTTTAAGAAAAAGTACAGAAATAGATTTGTCACCCATGAAATCACTGACAATATAAATTATTTTCCACAGAAATCATACAATAGAAAGGATGTATATCCTAAATATAATAATAACGATAGGAGTAAAAATAATAAACCTTTTTCCAGATCCATTTATGAGAAACAATTGACTTATAAATACTCCTCTCCTAACATTATGGGTGCTAGAAGAAAAGAAATAATAAGAAAAGAGAAAGATGACCCAATTGATCATGAATCTAGAGAACAAGGTGAACAGAGAAGTTCAGTAGAACGGAGGTTTTTTTTAGGGAACCGTTCCAGACATCCCAGTTGCGACAGGTTAGATTATCGCAGTCAGAGACATATACACACTCCCAAAAGACAAAGGGAAATACATTCAGAGGAACGAGAGGAGGGAAACATAGGAAAAAAGAATCTAAGAAGAAACTAATCACAGGATCACATGATCAACTTAATAGGTCTAATAATGTTGTGAATCTATCATCCAAAAAATTGGATAATGCTCAACTTTACCTTTTGAATAAGGGCCTTAAATTTTCCCCCACTGCATCTCCCAATATATTTGATTTGTTTGTGGACCTTAATAGGTTCTTCAGAACACTATGCCGTAAAAGATTTTTTGCTAATAAAAATCTCAAGAAACAAAGAGATGACTCAGTTCCAATCATTTTAGATAAAACAGATGATATAGCTTAATGCTCCCTTGAGGAAGTTTGGGAGGAAAATAATGTAGCAAGTGAAATAACTTTAGGAATGGAAAAAATCTTTGATGTTCAGAATAACCAAAAACGATTCAAACTAAAATCCGAATTTTTCCCTATTTGTGCCAAAAGCAGTAATATTGAAGCTTTCTATAAAATCACATTACAGGATTTTAAAAATCTATGTTGTAGGAGTCAAAATACAACTAAATATAATACTAATCTTTCTAGAGAGGAAAAAAGGGCTATAAAAATCCTCACTAAAGATACATCGATAATTATCAAAGAGGCCGATAAGGGGGGTGCCCTGGTAATTATGAATCGAGTGGATTATATATCTGAGGCCCTCAATCAATTACAAGATTCTAGATTTTATACCATTCTTAAAAATGATCCCACATCAGAATACCTTACATCCCTAAAAGGATTATTGGGGACAGCAGTGGACTCGGGGGTCATATCCAGGGAGGAATGCAGGTTTCTTTGTCCTTCCTTTCCCACCATTCCTACTTTTTATTGTCTTCCCAAAATTCACAAATCCCTTTCTTCACCCCCTGGTTGACCTATAGTTTCTGGTGTCAATTCCCTTACTGCTAATCTTTCTTTCTATGTCAATTCATTTCTTCAACCACGAGTGAGCACACTGAGGTCACATCTGAAGGATACCACCCACTTCCTCCAATCCATCTGTTCCATCCATTGGAGGGAAACATATGCGTTCCTTACATTGGATGTGTCAGCCCTATATACACACATCCCTCATACTCAAGGATGTGATGTTATATCCAGGAGGTTGCTTTCGGATGGTGACCTCAGTGATGCTCATCGTTCTTTTCTTCTGGAGTCCATTTCTTTTATTTTATCACATAATTATTTTATTTTTCTCGATCACGTTTATTTACAGGTGATGGGAACGGCCATGGGGACCAGATTTGCGCCCAGTTATGCAAGCCTATACATGGGTGAGTTTGAGAACACCAATGTGTGGGAGAGCGACTGGGCTGCGTCTCTGGTCTTCTATGGCCGTTATATAGATGACATTTTTATTATTTGGGATGGGGACCTCTGTTCTGCCACTTCTTTTGTGCAATCACTAAATTCAAACACTTATAATTTGTCCTTCACTCATTGTTTTCACCCCACCCGCATTGACTTCCTGGATGTGACCCTCGAGATAATTGATAATCAGATTGTGACTTCCAATTATGTCAAGTATGTCAATACATCTTCATATTTGCATTATGACAGTGCACACTATGGCCCTTGGAAATGCAACATTCCAAAGGGTCAACTTATGCGTCTTCGACGCAATTGCACTTACATAGAGACCTTTAGGATACAAGCTCAAAGCATGCTTGACTCTTTCAGAAAATGTGGGTACCCAGAGGATTTATTAAAACAAGCCCTTTCAGAGTTCTTACTAATGGACAGGGATAAATGACTTCAACCTAAGACGTCAAGTTTTATAGATTATGAGGATAATAAACATCTGTCGTTTATCTGTAAATATAATAATCAAGCTTCGGCTATTAAAGCTATCATCAAACGTAATTATCCCATATTAAAAGAGGACCTCTTACTGAATACTCTCCTACCAAAAAATCCACAGGTAATTTATAAGAAAAATAGATAGATTAAAACTATTTTGGCTCCTAGTCATCTTAGAATAGAGAAGACAGATAAAACAGAAGACAATAGTTCGACTTGGTTAAATCAAAGACCAATGGGTTTTTATAAATGTGGTAAATCCAGATGTAATATGTGTTCCCATGTAGACAGAAGGACCACCACCATGATGATACCAATAACCAATGAACAATATACCTTACAATATTTTATGAATTGTGACAGTTGTTATATTATATATGTACTCACCTGTGGATGTGGGCTATATTACGTAGGTCGCACTATTAGATCATTACGAGTGCGATTTGTGGAACATAGAGGTAACATCTTGAGACGCTACCAGTATCATAGCGTCTCAAGACACTATTCCACAAAACATGATGGTAATCCCAACTGCCTGTCAATTGTAGGGATTGAAATAATCCCACATACATTACGAGGAGGGGATAGATATAACAAACTATGTCACCAAGAGGTGTATTGGACTTTGCAGTTTAATTCTCTACATCCGACGGGTTTGAATGAAACAATTGAACTAAACTCTGTCATCTAAAGTTTCTCATGTACTGTCCCCTATTTACCAATCCAAAGAGAGCCTTTTTTTTTTTTTTTTATTGGATGTTGATACACATTTAGAATTTCACATGTATGGGAACCACATAATCATTGTATAATAAGTAATTCATGTGATAAGATGAAAGGAAGATGTAGAAGAGGGGGAGCCAAATACTATTATATTATTATATCATTACATTGTTATTATTATTATTTTTTCATTTATATTTATTTTTGTATTTATTTATTTGTGTTGACAGATTTAATTTGCTATACATGTCCTTCCTATCCTATTCTGTTCAGTAGTAATTGTCACGATACTTTGAGCCAATTGGGATTTTAGGGGTTAATGCTTGAGACATCTCTAAATAGGTTCATAATTGATGGCTGCTCTCAGATTTTCACCATGAACTCAGTACAATTCACTAGGTATTTGTTATTGTAATTGGGTATATCTTAATGGTTATGGTTCATTCCTAACATTATAGAATGATATGTACCCATCATTGATTTTTTAGATAGGTCACGTGCCTTAGCAGTAGTTACTTATCACACTAGATGTTATAATACTCTACCATTATGGGGAATTACACAGTCCTACTTGGCGATGCGCAGTGGTTTGCATCGCAACCATAGTTTGTTGTTACCAAAATGTTATTGGCTTCCAATAGACATGTGATGTGGACATGTGACCAGTGGAATACATAACGAGCGGGTTGCTTGGCAACCCGTTTCTATATAACACGAGTGTAGCTGATCTCGTCTTCATGATGTCTGCTGTTATGACACCGGACTAATGTCCGAAATGGGTATATAGCTAATAACATACCATACAATAAAGATAGACCATTATATTTGATTTATCTATGAAATATAAACATTAGTGTTTATCACGTGATAACCATCAGAATGAATATGAATATACTTGGTGGAAACTAAACGGCCGTTTAACAACCATCCTCTTATAACACAAGTTTAATATTAGTCTTTCTACATACAACGATATGGTCATATGACCTGGGATAATTATTATTTCTTCTGGTTACCTAGTAACCGATTTTAAAATAATATGAATATCATTAGTTCAAATCTGATCACGTGACACTTTGAAGTCATGTGATCGGACTGGTTTTCAGAATGGGCTCCTTAATAATAATACACAGTACAACTAAATGAGGTTGGTTAATACATTTATTCATTTCACTTGTATTAAATGTATGTTATATTTTATTGTGATGTAGAAAAGGATTGCCTTCATTGTTTTACTAGTTATTTGGTTTACATGGAGTTTTATGTTGCGGAAGTGTATTAATTTATACACACAAGTGTTTTTAGTCACACCCTTCAAAGGGGTATATATTGAGCTCTTTAGAGTCAACTTAGTTATGCTTCTGATGAAGCTGGAGTCTTGTCATCCAGCGAAACGCGTTAAGCCACCATATATGCTCTCTATGGACTTTTGACCTTATCCCATTGTGGATCCAGGGAACCTTTTGATATTACCAGGTTCCATCTTTATGCATAAGGAGACTATCGTTGAGACACCATAACCTACCACCAGCATTGCAGTGATCTGCATAGTGGATACAATCCTGAGGGACCTTCCTTGTGGACTGAAGAATACATACCAGTCTCACCTTATCACCATCGATATCTATCTTGCAGTTATCTGCTAATTGGACTGCTAGCCCGAAGGACCATTAACTGGTAACTATCTGTGGTTATTGAACTCTAAATAACATTGTCTCCTGACTCCATCATCTGGACCTTTATTTTACATTTATATCCAGGACATCCATAGATAGAGTATATCGTTTGACTCACCATCGATGCTTCATTATCAATGATTTTTTATTCGATATATCATAATTTTTAGGTGTAATTTTTATTTTATTTATTGTGATATGATATGTATATGTTTTATTGTCATTAAATGTGATTTATTATGTTTTAATAGACTTCCACTGCTTACTCCATTTTTTCTAATTTAATATACAACAATATTATAGCGCCAGTCATTTAATTTTTTCTTTAGGAGTAGACACCCGCAACACACTGGCTGGGTCAAGACTAAACCTACTCGGCGTGGCGGGTAGTCGGAGAGGCAGAGGAGGAAACAAGCCGCCCAAGGGATGTCGAATTTAGTTTTCAACCTCTCAAAGACCCCCCTCACTTTTGATGAAACTAGCCTTTTAAATAAGGGACTGAGTTTTGTGCCTACACACCGACATCAACCATTTCAATGGAAAATTGACAATTTCAAGTTACAGCGCAAATTGAGATTGAAAGAATTTTACAGCAAACAATCTAAACAGACAGACAGCGCCACTTTGGAGATGCCTGAGCAAATAAAGAAATTGGGTCCTTCTTCTACCTTCAATCCTCAATCTTTTAATTCATCAATAAAAACCTTCTTTCGCATGTTAGAAGAGGCTCCTCAAGATGTGAAGTTACCCGTTTACTCAAATTTGTCTTTCAATGAAAATGTGGCCCTTAATAATTTAAAAGCACGCCGTGATATAATTATAAGAGGGGCGGATAAGGGAGGAGGTGTAGTGGTGCTTGACATTGATATGTATAGGAAAGAATGCCTTAGACTTTTGTCTAACGTGTTCATGTTTACAGTGGATATGGAATTGTTTTTCAGTTCCTCAGAGATCAGCCAACATATATTCAAATATTGGCGTTACATTGATGATCTCCTCATTTTATGGATGGGTTCTCAAGAGAAGTTGGAACAATTAATAGACCATCACAATCAAATAAGTAGTCCAGCTAAACTCACATTGACGTCTAGTTATGATAACATTAATTTTTTTAGATGTCAATTTGAGTATTAACACTGATAACATTAACACCAAATTGTATTCAAAGGCCACAGACAGAAACACTTTATTAAAGTCTGAAAGCTGTCACCCGAGATCCACAATAGCGAGTCTACCTTTCTCACAATTCATAAGGGTATGCCGTATTAACAATGATCCCAAGATTAGAGAAGAACAACTAAATGATATGGGAAATACATTTTTAGAAACAGGCTATCCTTTGAAATTGATAGAGGATGCTAAAAAGAAGGCTGCCAGCCTAGATAGATCTGAAGTATTGAAAGAAAAAATTAGTAATCCATCAAAAAAGAATTATACCACATGGGTAAATCGTTTCACCAATAAAAGCAGGGAAGTCACTAAACGAGCTTAAACTCTGTGGCCTATAATAACTTCAAATCCTCAACTTAAAGTGTTTAAAGACAGTCGTCTTTTGCCTAGTTACACTAGGGGACCCAATTTAAGAGATTTATTAGTGCTTACAGACATAATGGATAAAAATTCCATAAGCACTAATTTTTTGGCAAGGAAAGCAGGTTGCCACAAATGTTTAGGCTGTGTGACCTGCAGTTTTTTGATAACGGGCGATAAATTTTGTCATCCTTATACAGGCAAAATTTATTCCATCAAACACTCTTTAACATGTACATCGAAGTTTGTGGTTTATCTCCTGTCTTGCCCATGTGGGTTACACTACGTGGGCAAGACAGAGAGACAATTTAAAGAAAGGATGGTGCAGCATCGAGCAGCCATAAGGGCTGCGTTGCTACAAGGAATTAGTGAGCAAGCTGTAGCACGCCATTTTGTGGAAGCTAACCATCCCATGGCCACCTTGAGATATCCCATGATTGACCATCTCCCTTGGTCTATTAGAGAGGGAGACAGGGCAAAAAAGTTACTTCAATTAGAATGCCACTGGATATTTACATTGAACACGGTAAATCCATATGGCTTAAATGAAGCTCTTAATTTAAATTGTTTTTTATAAGCATTTAATATTGAAGCATAAAACCATTTACTTAATTAATTATTGCTATATCATCCATTCTTTGAGAGTGGGTTAAGTAATTTTGTTGTTTGTTTATTTAGTTTGTTAACAGCCCATAGCAATATTTTTCACAGCTACCTTTGGTCTCTACAACATTAACATTTTTCACCACTAGATGGTGTATATGTAGTTTGTAAAATAATGATGCAGTAATATTGCAATTATGAGACAATCCTTTATTGTTGGTAGATGTTTAGCCGTTTTATTAAGTATTTATTGTTTTATTGTGTTGTCCAGGTAATCTGGGACATCTTACACCATTTTACGACATGCACTATTTTTTCCCTACCAGCTGCACCTTCTGGTGAACCCGGTCAGGGTCACTTACGGGTTGATGTCATCGTGAATACCGGAAGTTAGACGCTGCACATCGGGGACCTGAATGGCGCGCTGCAGGGATTGTCCACGCACCTGTAAGTATAAATGATTTGTTTTTTCATTCACTCATTGTGTCCTGAAGACGGGGGTTGGACCCAAAACGTTGATGCAGTAAAGTATATCTTTTGCACATTACAGCCTGAGAGTGCCGCTTTTTTGTGGATATATATATATATATCACATATATACAGTATATATATATATAAACAAAACAGAATTGGCCTTAACTCACATATATTTCACCATACTAAAATTATTCATGAATTGAGGATTACTGTTTATATTGATATAAGAAGACCATATATAGGCATATAGTGTGTTTTTCAATACATATTTCCTACTATCTTACACTTCTCTATACGACTATCTTATACAGATCTCTTTACAATACTTTACTAAGAGGATGTGTAAGATCACCCAAATGACAATAAAACATGTCCCATGCTGAATACAAGTTAAAAACATACACTAGTTTGGAAGCAGATCACGTTGTGGTTGCTTAACCCCTGATAAAATAAATGTACTTATTATAATGATGATCAGGATCCACTTCTAATTCCCTGAATGTATCTGAACCCATCTCACTCATGCTAATACATTAGTAATGTTGGTACTGTAATCTTTTTGCTTATTTATAGTGATATTAGCTATCAGTCCACAACTATAAATCTGGCATAAATCTCTATTTGATCAGAAGGTGACTAATATGGGTATTAAAATTACCGTATATACTCGAGTATAAGCTGAGTTTTTCAGCACATTTTTTGTGCTGAAAAAGCCCCCCCTCGGCTTATACTCAAGTCATGCCCGCATGGTATGCAGCTGAGTAGCGTACCATGCGGGCCGCGGTGCAGACTGTGTCTCTGTGACACAGCTGCACCACGTGTGTAGCGCTGACCGGACGGAGTTCGGTCAGCACTACACACTGCCAAACACACAGCTGCCGGCAACAGCAGCTGTGTTTTTGTTGTAATCAGCAGCCGATGAGAGTCTGTCAGCTGCTGCTGCTCCCACTGCAGGAGCCATCTTCCAGCTCCCACAGTGGGTAATGGGAGAGATGTCGTCATGACGACGTTTCTCCCATAATGCAAAGCGGCCGGAGGAGCAAGTTGCAGCGTTGGGACCAGGAGCGAGGTTTCAGGTAAGTGTTTTTTTTATTATTACATCTCTATCTACTGGGGGGGCTACTACTGGGGGCAGTACCAGGGGGGGATTACTACTGGGGGCACTACCAGGGGGGGATATTGCTACTGGGGGCTCTACCAGGGGGGGTATTACTACTGTGGGCATTACCAGGGGGGGTATTACTACTGGGGGCACTACCAGAGAGGGAACATTACTACTGGGGCAGTACCAGGGGGGATATTGCTACTTGGGGCACTACCAGGGGGGATATTGCTACTGGGGGCACTACCAGGGGGGGTATTACTACTGGGGGCACTACCAGGGGGGATATTACTACTGGGGGCACTACCAGAGGGGGAATATTACAACTGGAGGCACTACCAGGGGAGGGATTACTACCAGTAGCTGCTGCATTTCCCACCCTAGGCTTATACTCGAGTCAATAAGTTTTCCCACTTTTTTGTGGTAAAATTAGGTATCTCGGCTTATATTCGGGTCGACTTAAACTCGAGTATATATACGGTAACACTTTTTTTTTTTTGCATCTGGTTTTAATTTCATTTTACATAGATAATGAGAATTAGTTATTAATACCATGGCCCAATCATGTAATATATTGCGCATGAAATGAGTACTGTATTATTAGCATTCACTACAACCACTGTGTAACCACATTTCCTGATATAAACCAGACACATACAATAGCTCTTTCTAGTAGCAAGGCAGAGGCAGATGCAGATGCTACCCTTGTTGAGCTGGATGCATTTTGTGTATATGCCTAGTTTTGTAATGCAAACAGAAAGTGCCTTTTTATAAGCAAGTTAAGGTTATGCTAACATATGAATTAACAGGAGATTCCTAATTGGATGTATTAAGGAAACTCAGTTAGATGTGATCACAGGGGCCAAATGTAATAGGGCGAGGTTTAGCAGTAATTTGTCTCACTTTTTAAACTTGGCCAATGTAATAGAGTCCAAGAACATGCAAACTAGACTCAAAAAATTCTCACGATTTAAACTCTGATCCAGATGTTTTCCCATTTTGAAGATAAAACTTGACCAATCTGATAGTTTACTGCTAAACTCTCACATTTTCTATACTCTCACCCTATTACATTTGGCCCCAGGTTTAATAGAGACCAATACCAAATAGTATTAATGTGATTATTCAGTCTCTAGATATACACATTGGTCCAAATAATGCCATATTTATCTTATTTTAATATATAAATAGTGGAAAAGCAAATATACTCAATTGAGTCAAATGAAGTGAATAATAAAATCAATTTTGTTTATCTAGAAATAACTTTGGTAACCAACAGGTGGTGTCTAACTCTGAGGATATAATGCAGTGGTGCTTGAAAGTTTGTGAAGCCTTCACAATTTTAAATATTTCTGCTGAAATTTGGCCTAAAACTACCTCAGATTTTCACACAAATCCTAAAAGTAGACAAAGAGAACCAAATCAAACAGATGAGACAAAAAATAGATATGCTCATTTTTTGTTGAGGAAAATTATCCAATACCACATATCCCTCCCTTTCATGCACCTGAAGAGTATTGCCAAATTGATTTGAGCAGCTTCCACTTTGTTATGTTTGCTGTTTTGAGACGCATAGATGGAACCAGCATTTGTAGGGCATGTTGGTTCTTATAGTGGTAATTTGAGGTCCCTGGGGTGACTCCCAGGTAAGATGGCTCTGGATATATTTCTGTATGTGCCTTTACCATAAGGCCTTACAATAGACAATTACATGGCCCAGAGTGGGTACTGTTATCATGCAGTGTAGGGACCACCAGTATCAGAGAAGCCATGAAGTTGGCCTGGTAGCTTACCATGTATTTGCATATACATGCAACAAATATCTCTGAATTTCTATTACCATATAGTTTTCAAGTATTTTTGCAGGTACAATTAGTGTGCAGGGGGACATCTGGGGGATACCCCCCTTTCTGTTTTTTTGTTTAGTATGACCCCTTCCTTTCATGAACCTGAAGGGTATTGCCAAATTGATCTGAGCATCTTCCATTTTGTTATGTACAATGTATCACTTATCTGTTACTGTTCTGGAAAGTTATTTTGTGAGAGACTCTTCTTCTATCATCTTGAGAACCAATACAGACACTGATATTTATACGTAATCAGGGCTGTAGAGAGCGGTGCCAGGCCCGGGTACTGTAGGGGGATTGGTCTAATTGTGTGCTCATCACCACGCCCCCTACAAAAAGAGTTTGAAAAATATTACTTATAGTGCCGCACACCCCTGATGCAGGGGCATATCCAGGGTGGTAGCTCGATCAGTGTGGTAGCTACCCCCCTCATTCTCCCACCTGCCAGGAGCAAGGCAGACAGAAAAGACTGTTGCTGAACTAATCGGCAGCAGCCTCCCTGGGTCCAATGTCGCACCAGCACACAATAGTATTTTCTGGGCTGGGGAGAGAGACTGCTGCTGCTAACAGGTAGGAGGTGGTGGAGTCAAGTCCCCGCTGGGTCCCTCCAAAAAGCACAATACCTTAGTAATTTGTACCCGCTCCTTCCTCCCCCTCTCGACAATTTTTTATTTAACTGTGAGAAATCGCTCTCATTCACAATCATTCTAGATTTCGATCTAGACACAGTGATGAGTAGATATCAGTTGCATATTTATTCTTAATAGCATCACATACATTGACATTTTTCTGGTGAAAAATTATACTGATTCCCTCCTTAATTAAAATATATTGAAAGGACATGCAATGCAAGTATGGATCTATTTAATGCAATTTCACAGTACTGTCACTGAATAGTAAGTAATCCCGGGTACTGAGAATTCACTGAGACAACTCTGTCAGAACGTTGCTGTGGCACCTTCAGTTTAGATAGCAATACTGATCTAGGAAGGACTTAGCTTTGTACATAGTTTGATGCAGAGACTTAGGATTGTATCCCCGCGCAATGAATTTGGATAACATCAAATGCATTTGCATAATGATATCCTGCTCTTCACTGCAAATGCGGCGGACTCTGACAAATTGAGAAAAAGGAAGTCCATACTTGAGAGCAGGAGGATGACTCCTAGACACCTGTAGTAGAGTATTGCGATCCGTGGGTTTTGATACAATGTAGTAGGGATTTAGAACCAAACAATAGCCTTTTGACATGTCAACATATCAATGTTTAATATAACATTTTCATCAGGACAAAGTGCAAGATACTACTCACCACTTAATGTGCTCCCTATCACCCCCCCATACAATTGCAATTGTATATCATTTAGTAATATTTGATCATGTGATCTAAGACAGTCGTGACAGGTGCACATGGTGTAGCATCATCGGAAGAGCACTTGCCGGCAGGACTCATGCCAGGACGTAACCAGAATGGTGATGGGAGCACATATAAGTAATGAGTAGTATCTTGCACTTTGTCCTGACAAAAAATGTTATATTAGACATTGAAACATTGACACATCAAAAGGCTGTTGTATGTCTGTTTCTAAATCCCTGAGTGCCACTTTGACAAAAAGAGGGCAATGGGGTAAAGTATTGATTGAAGTGGTGTACTGAGTGCAGGACTATGCATCATATTTACTATTGAACTCCTGTATGTCACACAATGACAGTTCATTTTGTCAAGGCACCCTGAATGACATACATGTAAGCCTTTTGTTTCACCTGCATTTTGTGCATTTGTAATCTCATTAACTATATACTGCATAAAAGATATTGCTGTGTGCCTATAAGGTATAACATGTCAAGTGTCGAAGTCAAATAATTGGTTATGATCGTTTGTAATTATTATCTGACGATCTAGTCATTTATGGGCTGGGAAAAAGCAAAATCGGACGCTACTCTGCATTGGAAGCAAGCCGATGCACACAAATGCGTATATATATATATATATATATATATATATATATCATTCAAGGTTTAGCCAAGTGTGTGAGAAGCAGGAGTATGTCTGAGAAAAGTAATTAAAAATACACAAAGATACTGTGAGTGTTTTGCATATAAATTGAGAAGCTCTGCTTACAGATAAGGTATGTCTGTGGCAATTGAAATATAACACAGACACTGATATGCACAATTGAAGTGTTCTGAATGTAGAGTTAGAAACAATTGTCAGAAGTTTGAATATCGTTAGCAATTGTTTGCCTTGTGACCAATGCTGACATGGTTAAGAAGAACTAACAATTGTATTCTAAATAAGCATAGGAAAGCCTTTGTTAAAATTATTAGACTTCTTGCCAAGGCTTGCTCCACCTGTGATCAGGGCAAACTTAATTTTATATGTCCTTTTGTAATTATCTTCAGACGGATATAATATAAAAAAAAAGTTACTGGATGACGCTATATATATATATATATATATATATATTAATCCATGATATATATTGAGACACACTTTAAAGAAATAAAATACATAGGGCACATGTTTGCATGATACACGACATATGCATGCAGCGCAGTGTTTGCACTGTGTTCAGACGCACAACACACACTGCTGAATTCCTGTAAATATCTCACTATTACTTATGCAAGCACATATAGGAAAGGTTCCCTGGCATTAATAAAAGTTTTTGTTAGACAATCATTATGGTATAAAGTGTGCATATATGATATTTAAGGTATACAACATGGTAGACATGGCATGTTTGGTACTATACTGACACCCTATTTATTTCCAGATATTCGAGTCTATCAGCGAGGGAGTTGCATCTTGCGTTCGATGGATATGGATCATAGGAAATTATTGGTTAGAATGTATACTCTGTATGTAGTGTCTTAAACCAGTTAAAAATAGACAATGTAATCTCAAGGCATTGTTTGAGAATTGGGACATACCCCTAGTGACAACATATGAACTACAGTGTACTACAAAGTCCAAGAGCAAGAACCAATGGAATTATGCTTGTCTGTCTACATTGTTGTTATCTGTGATCTATAAAGTATATAGCCTGCTTGCTGATCCCAACATACAGCCATTCTCCTTGGATGACTACAGGTGTCTGGACTGATGACTGTATGCTGGGACCAGTGCACACGCATATGTATTGGGCTGTATCTTATTTTCTGTATTTAATTGTCTTTGCACTAATTGTGCTAGATCAAAGCGTGTACCTTTCTTTTTGAATGCAATAAGAATTTTTGTGCTTTGGAACCACAATTATTGTCTCGGCAGTGATTATTTCTCCATAGCAGTTTAGTGGTATTCATACAAGAGATACCACTAGTGCCATTGAAGAGGCGGTTACACGGATTACCCTATTACGACACTGTGGACATTTACATTTACAGTTGTCAGATACTGCAGCCGAGGCCATCCTTTTTAAGGATAAATATATGACACATGTAGCACATTTTTTCGCTAGTTGATGTAGTAGTACTGATAGACCACTAGATGGCGATAAGTGAATGATTTTCATATTAGTATTTTCTTATATGGGACATTTATGTGCTTAATGAAATTTTACCAGGGTTTTTTTTTACAAATCTTTTTTTGTATAAAGATATTAATATATGTGGTTATTGCAATTGTATACTATTTAGTAATATTTGATTATGTGATCTGGGACAGTGGTGACGGGTGCACGTGGTGTGAAGTCATCCGGAGCTCGCTTGCTGATGGGACTCACGGGAGGACACGACCAGCATGGTGATGGGGAGCACTTTTAAGTGGTGAGTAGTATCTTGCACTTTGTCCGGAAGTAAATGTTATATTAGACATTAAAACATTGACACATCAAAAGGCTGTTTTATGTTTCTAAATCCCTGAGTGCCGCTTTGAAGTATACTACTATTATTGCATGGCTGACATGAAAACAAGAGGGCAACAGGGTAAAGTATTGATTGATGTGGTGTAGTGAGTGCCGGACTATGCATCATATATATATATATATATATCTATATAGACATATATATCCGTACATAAGAGCCAGCACATTCATTGATGAAATTGTCACATCGAGTGCTTAAAAGTGCAATATAGGGGATAGGACACAATCATAGCTGCATATTGTAGCAGCATGGTCCATAATATACTCATCACATAAGTGTAGTACCAATCATCATCCCCTTATGTTCAGCTCGACGGCCGTTTCGGTGTTATGCAAACACCTTCATCAGGATCATAAAACATAATGCCAAAATCTGCACTAATATACCTTCCAGCCAATGATGGAATAATAAACTATTAGACTCACCCACTATAATACCAATTACCCCGCCTCCCAACAGCAAACCGCCAGAAGTGATGTACAGTTGTGAAGCCGCAGTTGGAACTCATTACACGTTGCTCCGGCAACTGTACACAACCACATTCTAGCCTCTCTCAAGGTCTGCTCACAGGTGATGTGGCATCAGAAAACCAAAATCCGGATGTCAACGTGCATCACCTCAGCAACCACAAGCATAGCAATAAAAATCCTAGCGGCAAAATATTAAGTATATAAGTAATATAGAAATACAAGTTGGAAGCTGCTCAATCACTTCAGTAATATCACTCAGGTGCATGTAAGGGAGGGGTTAGTCTATACAAGAAACAACAAAGAGTATTCCCCCAGCACTCAGAATGAAATCAGCAATAAGATTTGAAAAACTACATGGTGGTAGATAATTCAGAGATCTCAGTTGCATATATTTGCAAAGATATGGCTAAGCCTCCGGGCCGCGTCACGGCGTCTCTGATACCGGAGGTATAGTTATCAGTTTTGGGGATGAGTTTGGGGTGCGGTGCCCCTTGGGGTTGGTGTGGCTGGGCTGCTCTGGTGAGGCACACATTAACACTTTATTTAGCACTTCTACACTTCCCAATATATTTTGTGTGTAAATATATATATTTTTCTTAGCTTTTTAATTACACCTTCACTTATTAACACATAGTTTTTCCTTTAATCTTATACTAACACTTTAGTCTCTCACTAGTGTGCTTCGCTGGGGTGGCTGGCTATCGCCGGCTTTTTTGGGGTTCTGCACCCCAGATTCTGACCAAGTGATAGGGACCTCCGGTATCAGAGACGCCGTGACGCGGCCCGGAGGCTTAGCCATATCTTTGCAAATATATGCAACTGAGATCTCTGAATTATCTACCACCATGTAGTTTTTCAAATCTTATTGCTGATTTCATTCTGAGTGCTGGGGGAATACTCTTTGTTGTTTCTTATATAAGTAATATAGTTTACAAATGGCAAAAAGTCACCCTGCAAATAATTTAGACTAGACTATATTAGTTATCATTATCATAAATAAGGGGGTTATCCAGCATTTCAGTAATATGGCTCATAGTTAGTGGTGCTGTGGTACATAGCTATTTTGTAAATAAGTTATGGTGAACTGCACTTACACTCATAATCAAAAGGGAGGGTGTTGCACTGGGAACAGTTCTAAACAGCCAACATCCAATTAATACAGATTCATGCTGTCTACCTTACAGTAAAAAAATATATGCCAAATTAATAGGCTAACAGATACTTGGGCATAAAGATGAAAAAGACAAAATACAAATGTACATATTTAATATGTATTACTGTGAAAATGCATAGTAGACAAAATGTATAGCAGAAAAAAAGCAGAGCAGAGAATATATATACAGAAATACTAGTATGTCATGGTCATGTACCACATTATCCAATTCACATTTTCAAAATAGTAATTATAGAAACTACCTTAGGGCAACGGTGGTGAACTTATGGCATGCGTGCTAGAGGGGGAACTCAGAGCCCTCTCTGTGGGCACCCACCATCACCCCAGGACAGCACAGCGTGGGGCTGGGCTGCTCCCCTCTGCGCACCTAAAGACATCCAGCCAGCACTCTACACAGTACAGGCTAAGGGAAGCAGCACAGGAGGTGACATCTGTCTCCGGATCAGGTTGGTGGTCTCGGGTTATGGGTGCTGTGGGGCAGAGACCTGAGGCCATGCTATTTTTTTTCTTCAAATCAATTTGGTGAGCGCAGGTCGGAGGGACGGTGCAGGGGCTGTGGCGTGATGAGCGGGTTGTGTGTGTGTGTTAACTAAGGATGGGGATGTATAGATGTCTATGAGGCATAATATATTATAACTATATGTCAAACATGAACTGGGGGCACAACTATGGGGCATTATATGATTTGGGGCATAACTATGGGGCATAATATGGGGAATAACTCGATTGTAGAACATGAACTGGGGGCATAACTATGGGGAAAACCTCACTATTCAGGTTAAATTGCCATGTTGGCACTTTGCGATAAATAAGTGGGTATTGGGCTGCAGATTGCGCACTCAGTCTCTAAAAGGTTCACCATCACTGCCCTAGGGACTGTCCCTCATTTTATCCATTAGGGGAAAAAGTTTTCAGATGGATAATCCAGAGTTACTTTCTTTGTAATAACAATTTACCTTGGTGACCTCCTCTTCTCAATGGAGGAGTATGGTCTATAGGTAAGAATCGGAAGTCCTTCATAGTGTGTTTACATAGAGCATAATGTTCACATCTACTGTAATCATTGCTTTTTTTTATGGATGATCAATGTAGTGCAATTCTATGCTTCAATAAAGGTATTGTTTTGCCAACATAAACAAGCTGGCAGGGGCCAATGATTGCAAAAACCACATAGTGACTGTTACAGCTTAAATTATGATTGATTTTATATACCTCGTGCCTCTGACAGGATCAGTGAAGTAAGAACCGATGCATAGGAATTGGCAGTTCACACAGCCATGATATCTGTAAATTGCATTTTTGGGTCTGAACCAGTTATTAGTTTTGATAGGCCCAATATCCTAATAGGCCCAATTTTTGTCCTTAATGTTATTGCGTCTTTAGTAGCAAAATAGCGACTTCTCCTGACATAAATGTCCAATGGTTTCTTCAGCCTGAATAATATGCAATGTTTTACTACAGTTTCCCGAATAAATTTAGATGAAATGGAGTAAGTTAATATGAATGTCAAATGTTTGGTCTGGTCATTACACTTTTTATTAGACTGATGTAGTTTGACACTTGTGATTGTGTCACACTACATCAGTGTGCAATTGCCTCATCAATTTCCAAAGCAGAATAACCTCTGTCAATAATTTTATCATCCATCTCTTTTAATGCCATTGGGAGTTCAGATTCATTTGCTGTGATTCATAACACCCTTAGTAGTTGAGAGAGTAGTAAACCACATTTAAGTGGCAAGGGACGGAAACTATCCGCCCTTAGTAACGTATTCTTATCAGTTGGTTTCCTGTAAATTTAAGTCAGTAGATGATTCCTCTGTTTGTATATACATTCATCTAGATAAATTCAAACACATTGACACGCCTGTGTTTCCCCAACCCCCCCCGCCCCCCGGTCAACCCCCCCAAATGGTCACTTTCTAGTCAATCACTCTGCGATAGGTCTGTGTGATCACTGTGATCGCAGTGGAGCTTTCGAGCATGCGCACTGTGATGCATACACATGTGCAGTAAGCAATAATCATCCATCTGCCTGCGTAATAACAGTCCGTAATGAATCAGGCCCTAAAGGCTGATTTTAGACCAGTTGGCCTGAGAAGTGTAGAGCTGGGAGCTGCCAGGATACTTGGAAACCAGACTTCGAATTTGGAGGGAGTGCCCACATGCAGGGGATGATGCACACGAAGTGGCGATAGTTGTGGTTAGTCGCAGAAGCCTGATTTACTACCTAAGTAAATGCATTAGACCTACCTTATGCTAATGCATGATTCCATAGGTCCAATGCATGTGCAAGTTGAAATTTGTGCTGCCCACTGATATTACGCCGTCCATCGCATTGTCAATATTAGTTTCAGGATTTGTAAGAAACCCCAACTAGCTTCAATGGATCCATCAGAAACAGGTCTCCCTTCTCCATATGCACATCTCAGAATCACATGGAGCTTTTGATACATGCCCACAAAACGCTAACATGATTCAGGGCAGTTACATGCACTTGTTACAACCCTATATGCCAAACTTCGTGTAAAACCAGATGCATGCAATTTCTATATGTATCAGAATAGGATGGAGGTACAGATAGGCCCAGCTAGTTTGTTGCTCATAGCACACCATTCAGGCTTCTGTGTTGCGCCATGGAACATTACATGATGGCTGGACTTTGGCGTACTGTGGTATTCTACAATGAAAGATACTCTACGGCATGTAATAAACCACTTAACCGCTGGGTGGCGAGTGCTCCACTGATGATATTTTTACTACTGAATTTCATACTGTTAATTGGATGGATATCACATTCACGCAGTGTATTTGCATATTGCATGTTCGCACAACCAATCTTTTTAATATCACATAAGCTCCCAGAATGGGACACAAATCAGTACACATACATAGCTGTACAGTAGTATAATTGCCTTGTTCTTATGATGGTATAACCGATACTATACATTATTGAGACGCAGGCACAGGTTTCAATGAGATGGGATGAATTATTCTCTAATGGTGGGGTACTGTGTTTACATGCACTAGTAAAATATTTTGAAAGGAAGACACATTTTTTTATTATTAAAAACAGCAGTGGGTGGGTGGAGTGCACACAGATGAGCCCGCTACTAACATTGTACACATTGCCTGCTGTAATTCGCAGATGTCACATCACATACATGACAGGTGTGGTTCTTGATACAGCTAGCGTGTGTGGGCTACTGGTTTGGTGACCGCCTTAAACAGTGCTTGCCCTGGGTTCGAGTCATGGAAAAAAAAAAAATTTTTAAATCTTCACTACAGGACTTGGTGGTGTGTGAATTTTGGCATTTATACAAGTACTGTATCGGTGTTGACAAAAAGACGCACTTATAGCATTGCATAAAGACTAAGCAATTGAAGTCCAGTATTGCTACCAAAGCCTACTAAACTCAATACATTGTCCACAACTTCATACCACCTGGCATTTCTATGCTACTTTATCCCACAGTACTGCTGATGCACTGTGTGCTCAAAAAAGTGGTGTACGGCGCTCCATACAGTACCCACGTAGGGCCTTGCTAGTCGCGCTATGGTGTATAGAGTCTCATAGTCCTGCGCATGCACAGTGAACCTGGTTGGGAATGACACACAGTACATCGGCACTAGGCTGATGCACTGTGTGCTGTACACAACAGGTGCGGCTTTTGACACACTTGCAATTCCAGCATTGCATAAAGACTGAGCAATTCAAGTTCAGTATTGTTATAAAAGCCTACTAAACTCAATACATTGTCCACAACTTCATATCACCTGGCATTTCTATGCTACTTTATGCCACTGTACTGCTGATGCACTGCATCCATCAATCAGTGCATCCCACACTTAGATACTAGACTTTACAAACTGGTAGTGGCTCTGTTTGACAGAGGGGTCTCTGTATTCCATACCGACTGTGTGTGTTAACCCGCACACTTGTGTCATGTCGGCACTGATACTGTAGGGAATGCATGTCTTAGACTCCACTAATGGTATATGAGTGAAAGAGGGGTCCCTGAATTACAAACTGACTGCGTTTTAAGGCGGCACTGTCGGCGGTGCTGTAGTGGCTGGGATCTCCAGGCCAGTGGAGCCACTCCATAACGCCATATAGCACCCTGCTAGTTGCGCTATGATGTGGCGTATGGAGTCTCATAGTTCTGCACATGCCCAGTTGAGCTGGTCAGGAGACACACACAGTGAATCAGGTCCCTTCCCCCAAAGCAAGCAAGAGCCTTTCATAATCATAATAAAGGACACTTTGTTAGCCATTTAAGCACAGCTCAAGGTTTTCCCTTGTGTCCTGAAAAGGTGAGGAATGGTGACCATTGCCAAGGACACCATCCCCCATCTGCTAGGACAACTTATGTGCATACAAATGTCAGGTGATATGAAGTTGTGGACAATGTAATGAATTTAGTAGGCTTTGATAACAATACTGATCTTCAATTGCTCGCTCTTTATGCAATGCTGGGAGTGCGTCTTTTTGGTCAACACAGATACCTGTATAAAGTCACACACCACCAAGTGATTTCTTTTTAATCCTAAAATGAAAAAAAAAAAGCTGTGGTAATATGACAATATAACCAATATGTACATTAGCAGCAAATTAGTTCACATAAGTGCGTCACAAGTCTAAAATGCTGATTCATATACTGTAGTATAGTATAATAATGTACATTGCTGTAAAAGGGATGCAAATTATAATTTTTTTTAAACATCAGCATTGTAGGTCAATTGTTTTACCTTTCCCCACCCTCCCCCCAGCGCTTCTCACATGTACAATGTAGGCTACATAACTTGTAACTTCAGGGTTGGCTATGCACTTCCCCCACCACAGAAATATAATTTTTGATTACAGTGTACGTCACTGTGTTTACCTTCCCCCATACTCTGTAGGTATCTTGGCCATCCCGTGCTCCCCCTCTAGCCCTTCCCTCACTGCCATTACTAATGGGTGACACACTATTGGTCGATATGGGCTTGTTTGCCATGGTACATTTACAGTAATTAGGTCAACAGACATCGTCAACGTGGTCCAAATTTGTAATACAGTATGACTCTCTCTACAAAACCCTAGCCCTTCCCTTGGTGCCTAACCCTAACTGTTACTTCTAGTGCCTAACCCTAGCCATCCAGTAAGCACCTACTGAAAATAACAAATGTACTGAACATTTAACCTAACAAAAGGAAAGTTGACCCACCATACTGTATGTGTGGCGATAATTACTGTATTTTGTCATCAAAAATATTTTGATAACATTTCATCAATTGTTATCTATAGCTATGTCGATCATGAGTCCCAGTCCACCTTTTGACCCAGTCCACCTAATGCCTGTCAACAAAATCTGTCAAAATAGACACTGTTTATCGAAAGCCCGAAACCTTGATACTGTACAGTACATACTGTAACATGAATAAGGTGCACTACAGTACCTTGGCACTTAACATGAATAAGCACTACAGTAACCTGCCTAAGGGACACTACTGTGTGATGTACTGTACAGTAATGTGAATCAGTGCCGTAGCTAGGGATCACAGTGCCCTGTGCTGGCCTTGCCCCATTTATGTCTGACATTATGATTTCACGCATAGGTGCCTTACCTCTAAACTGCAGTACAGTATTGCACTGCCCAGAGAGTCTTAAAAATGCCAAGCTGTGCCTATAGCCTCCAAAGTACGCTAAGGGCAGCATTTCTGGCAGCAGGGTGCCCAGTGTCTATCAATGTGATGCTGTGCTCAGTGCGCTGCCGGCCGCTGGACCGAGAGGATGGGTCTCTCGACTGATCATCTTGGTGAAACCATGCTGAACTGCAGGTGGGGCAGATTTAAAATGTGCAGAGAGATTTAGATTTGGGAGGAGTGTTTACAAACTGACATCTAAATTGTAGAGTAATAATAAAGCTGTGCAGTATTTGTGGGCTACATGTAAAAGCAGACAAGTATTTACCCTACATGAAAAAAAATTATGTATTTACACCCCTTGCATTGCAATATGGTTTGTTCAGGTTCACAGTTGAGAGAGATATCTCACTCTATTCCCAAGTCTGAATCAAGTCTGAGTTTTCTTTTCACAGTTCCAGAAATGGATGATGAGGAGGAGGAGCCCCAGGAGGTCGCAGGCGGACCCAGTTACCCCTCTAGGCCTCGTAAGTACTGTACACTACATTGTCTTCCATCTCTCTACTTTTTTTTCCTTTTCACAGTGTTTCTGTCCCTCCTGTACTCCAAGGACCCATCTTCAAACTTTTCTCCTTACACACTAATTCTTTCTGTACTTGTTTTTTTTTTTCAGTACTGTACAGTATGTTTTGGTGCACTATCTTAAGGGGCTTACACACTAGATGATTTTGATGAATGAATACAGTATATCATTGAACTGTATTGTTCAGTATTGTTCATATTGTCTAATGTGTATGCAGTAAATGACCAATGATACACGCTCGCTCCCTCGGGTCAATGATATTCCCAGTGGACTGTACATGCTGTCACAATTACTCCCTTGCTCACCTTGATTCCCAGCTTTATCGTGTACTTCAGGAGATACTGTACTGTATATTCTTCAGAACAAACAAGCATCTCACAGTACTTTCCTTTCTCATTGCTTTGTTGCCTTTCTTCCTTGCCTTTTAACTCACTTGTAGTCATCGGGCCAAATGTAATAGGGTGATAGTTTAGCAGTAAACTCTCACATTGGCTGATTATTATCTTCAAAATAGGAAAACATGTGGAAGAGAGTTTACTGTACATCGTGAGAGTTTTACCTGTAAAAACATGGGAGTGTGCATGTTCTCGGACTCTGTTACAATGGGCTAGTTTAAAAAGTGTGAAAGATTGCAGTTTTTAATTGTACTGTATTACTGTACTTTTCACTTTTCATGTGTGCATTACAGTACAGTATGTAGACTCTTTCACTAGACTGTTTATGGTGTTTAGTAGGCTCTGGTCAAGAATTGTACAGTAGGGGTTTATTTGTTTCCAAATTGTTTTGAGAGAAATTGATTGTTCAGTGTTCTTTTTCCACAGTGCAGACACCATCACCACCACCAACATGGCAGGAGGAGGAGGAAGTTGGACACACTAGTGTACTGCTACTGCCATTTTTATTTTTTGTATAATATCTTTTTATCTTATACACACAGATTGCCTGGTTATTGACCTGGACCAGGAGGAGGAGAAGGAGCCTGCCAGCCCTCAATTAAACAGTTAGTATTCTTATACAGTACAATACTACTCTTGATTTTAATAATGCATGGCCTCTCCTCCCAACCTCAGTCAGTCGTTAAGTACTGTACACTACATTGTATTCTCTCTCTCTACTTTTTTTCTTTTCACAGTGTCTCTCTCCCTCCTTTACGCCAAAGACTCATCTCCAAACTCTTCTTCTTACACAGTGATTCTTTCTGTACTTGTGTAACAGTAACATTCTGTTTTTCTTTCCACAGTAACACCAACCCAAGGGGGCCTGCTACCCCTGGCCCAGGAGGCCACAGCTGGCCCCAGCAGCTCCTTTAGACTTCATAAAGACTGTACAAAGACTCATTGTCTTCTTTCTCTTTACTTTTCCTTTTTACAGTGTCTCTCCCTCCATCCTGTACTCCAAAGACCCATCTCCAACCTCTTCTCTGAACACACAAATTATTTCTGTACTTGTATTTTTTTTTATTTCAGTACTGTATAGTATGTTTCGGTGACCTGTTTTAAGGGGCTTACACACTAGACAATTTAGATGAACTATAACAATATTGTTGAATGATATACAGTACTGTTCATATTGTCTAGTGTGTATGTAGTATATAACCAATGAAGCACACTTGCTCCCTCAGGTCATCAACAATATCCCTAGTAATCTGTACATGCAGCCCAAACTGGGGATATTGTTAACGATGCCATGCTGGCGAAAGCAGTTTGGCCTCCCCTCCCACCCTGTCATTGTTCCTCGCTGCTGGTATCAGCAAGTGTGCATACACTTGACAATGCTAGCACCACTGCTGGGCCCATGGCTCACAATATTGGCTCATACACACCTCGTCTAGTGTCCATTAGCCATACTGTACAGTAAGTGGATACTGTCAAAGTGTAATACCTGTTGGCCTCTATCTATTGACATTTTTGTTTTGTGGTAAAATACAGTAACATTCTGTTTTTTTTCCACAGTAACACCAACCCAAGGGCCCCTGCCCTCCCCCCCTGCCCATGAGGTCACAGCCGATCCCAGCCACACCTTTAGCCTTTGTAAGTACTGTACACTACATTGTGTACAGTATCTCTCTACTTGTTTTCTTTTTCACAGTGTGTCTCTCCCTCTTGTACTCCAAAGATCCATCTCCAACCTCTTCTCCTTACACAGTAATTCTTTCTGTAGTTGTGTTTTTTTCAGTACTGTACAGTATTTCGGTGACCTGTCTTAAGGGGCTTACACACGAGATGATTTTGATGAATGATAATATCATTCAATGATATATTGTTCATATCATCTAGTGTGTATGCAGTATATGAACAATGATGCATGCATGTTCACCCCCTCGGTTCAGCAACGTTATCCCCAGTGGGCTGTACATGCAGCCCAATCTGGGGATATCACTAACGATGCCATGCAGTCAAATGCAGCATGGCCTCCACCTCCCACCCCCGTCATTGTTCCTTGCTGCCGGCTTCAGCAAGTGTGTATACACTTGATGATGCCGGCACTACTGCTGGGCCCATGGCTCAGGATATTGGCTCATACACACCTCGTCTAGTGTCCATGAGCCATACTGTACAGTAAATGGATACTGTCAATAAAGTGTAATACCTGTAGTAATAGTTGGCCTCTATCTATTGACATTTTTGTTTTGTGTCAAAATAGATTAACATTCTGTTTCCATAGTAACACCAACCAAAGGGTTGCAGGACCCCCTCCCCAGGAGGCCCCAGCCACCCCTTTAGCCTTCAAAATCACTGTACACTACATTATCTTCTACAGTATCTCTTTACTTGTTTTCCTTTTCATAGTGTCTCTCTCCCTCCTGTACTCCAAAGTTCTATGTCCAACCTTTTCACCTTACACACTAATTCTTTCTGTACTTGTATTTTTTTCAGTAATGTTTCGGTGACCTGTCTTAAGGACGATTTTGGTGAATGATAACAATATTGTTCAATGATACTGTACACAGTACTATTCATATCATCTAGTGTGTATGCAGTAAATGACCAACAATGCGTGCTCGCTCCCTTGGGTTGTCAACGATATCCCCATTGGGCTGTACATGCAGCCCAATCTGGGGATATCATTAATGATTAGCAATGCATATTGGTAGCTGCTCAATCACCTTAGTAATATCACTCAGGTGCATAAAAGGGAGGGGTTAGTCTATACAAGAAACAAAAAAGGTTTCCCCCAGCACTCATTAAGATATCAGCAATAAGACATTTTATATGTGTAAGCCTCCAGGCCGCGTCACAGCATCTCTGATACTGGAGTTATCTAATTCTAAGTCAAAGTTTATTGGGGTTCCGCGCCCCAGACTTTGACTTAGAATTAGATACCTCCAGTATCAGAGATGCCGTGACGCGGCCTGGAGGCTTACACATATTTTTGCCATCATATGCAACTAAGATCTCTGAATTATCTACCACCATGTAGTTTTTCATGTCTTATTGCTGATATCATACTGAGTGCTGGGGGAAACCTTTTTTGTTTCTGATATCGTTAATGATGTCATGCTGGCAAATGCAGCATGGCCTCCCCTCCCACCCCCATCATCATTCCTCGTTGCTGGTATCAGCAAGTGTGCATACTGCTGCCAGGCCTGTGGCTCACTATATCGGCTTGTACACACATCATCTAGTGTCCATGAGCCATACTATACAGTAAATGAATACTGTCAATACAGTGTAATAATAGTAATAGTACTGTCAGGCTAAATTTGTTGAAATTTTTCCACTGTTATGAGGCAAAATTACATTCTCTTTTTTTCTACAGTTTCAGAAACCAAAGGGGAAAAGCTACCCCAGCCCAGGAGGAGTCATCAGATAATGATAATGATTAATACTCTTAGGGACACAGTACTGTAGTGTAGTTACTGTAATCTTTGGACTTGACAACATTTTATTTCTTTGACACACAGACTGCCGCATAATAGAGGTGATGTCCCTGAAGGACAGCAGCCTTTCCCCAGAGCCGTAAGTACTGTAGTGTATAGCACATTATGTTCTACCACTGTGTACTTACTGTATGTTCCTTTTCAGTGTGTCTCTCTCCCTCCTATACTCAGCCTTATTGAAAGCCTTGATACAGTACTGTATAGTTGATAGTTTCCATCATGTTCCCCCTTCACACTTTCACACTTACAGTAACTTCCATGTACAGTAGAGCCAATGTGTTTTCTTTTTCCTTTTACCTTTAGAGGAAGAGCCAATGGAGACGGAAAGGAGTAGGAGGAAATTAAAGGTAAATCATGTAAATACTAAACAGTAATAATAGTAAACAATGCAATGTACATTACCGTATTCGAACATTAGTGCAATGTAAATTATTGTTTTTCCAGAGCAGACACTATAAGGGGCTTTTGACATACTCTAGTGAGACGCAGGCTGTGCTGGAGTATCGGCAAGTACAGTATCAACATATTTTTAAATCTGCAATCATGTGATGTACTGTACAAGGCAAAGCCAGGTTGTTTTGCCACACAGCCTATATCTTATTGGCTATTTTATAAGCTTGTACTTTATGCCACCTCCCCAAATAACCGGGTATTGCCAGGGACCATGTGGCCAACAGTGGCGGAGAGCTGATGCCTGCCGAGGTACTGTATAGTAATTCTTATTGCTAAAGTCTTCTGTAGTTCTTACTATTATTTTCCAGTGTGTATATTAAAACTGTGTTGGGATTTTCGTGTGTCAGTACAGTATTTTGGTTAGAATAGCAGCACTGGAGCATGGTATTGAATAATGTCACTCTCTATAAATGAAGACTTTAATGGTCTACTCTCATATATTTCATATATACAATTCATCAAGATAATGTACTGTATCTACAGTATAATCATCTTAAAATATAAACAATGAGACTATTGATCCCAAAATTTTCCCACAGAGAAACACATACAGTACAGTATATCTATCCTCAATAGCATCAAGGTACTGTACTGTAAAGTAATGTATCATACTAGAGTGTCTCATTGTTTATATTTTAAGATGATTATAATGTAGATACATTTTATTGATGAATTGTATAAATAAAATATGTGAGAGTACACCACTAATCTCATAATGTATACAGAGTGATATTATTCCTGCACTTCTACTGTAATCTACAGTACAGTATGTCTTATTCATGCTTAAATTTTTGGAGTGTCTTACTATAGCAACCAATCTCCATAGTACAGCTGCATGAGCTTAGTGGTAACATTTTATAAAATACAACACAAAAAGCCTATGCAGGAGGGACAAAATGAGCACTCCATTTTGGAAAACAGTAGCTTAACAATACTGTATATCGGCATTTTGGTTGTTGGTATTCTGTCCAGGTTGCTATTGTGGATGCAATGAAAGAGTTAAATACATACTGTATACAGGTATTCTTGTACTTTACAGTACATGTCTCCAACTTACTGTAGCTGATCATCTTCCTACATACAGTAACCTCCCAAAATGTAATGACTATTATCTACTTCACACCTAGAGTAACCCTTTGTGTCTGCCACCCTGATGCTTAATTCATTGTCATGACCTTTGGTGCAGCAATGTTTAGACTGTATACTGTACCATGTACTCTACAGTACTTGTCCTGCATTGTCTTTTACTGTACAGTAGCTGTTTTATTGTTTTGCTCATTTGTTTATGTAATTTGTTAGGAGCTAGCCAAACATTGTAGCACCATACCATATAAAGATTAATATTACAGCACAGTACTATTATGTGAATAATGTATTTTTATTTTCCAATAGTCATCCATGGGGGACTGCGACCGGGCCATAGCCAGGCCCAGGGCCCACCACACCATGCAGGTGGCGCATGACACGAGGTAAAGTAATGTATTTACAGTAGTGACTATCAAGATTGTACAATATACTGTAGAGTATTGTATATTAGTGTTGTAATACTGTACCTTTTTTTCCCACAGAGAAACTTCAGCAAGTCATTGCCCTCTATAGGCGCATGTAGATCAGTTCTGCAATTTTCTTTTAACTCTAATTTTTTTTGTTTTATTAAAAATTTTATTTGTTTATAACCTGTTTTGTCTTTTTTTAATGGAATCCGGTTGATACAATAGACAGGATCTACCAGATAGACAGTATACTGTACACAACTCCACCAACATTATCCACAGTAACACCCAGAGGTGATCTATTTTGTTAGTCCCAGGCACCACAATTTATGAGGGCAGCCCTGCAAGAGGTATAGTACCATTGCTATGGTGGCAAGATCATTTGGGGGGGCAGGACCCAATATATAAAGCTGCATACAATACCAAATTGGCATTTGTGCCACTCTCAGGTGCTATTTTATGCTACCAGAGAAAAAAGAAATCCTTGCTGCCTAAACTCTGCTCGCTGAATGGTGTATTTGAAAATTGCACTTCTTTGTCGGCAAATGGCATGGCAGAGTTTTGGTGGCAAGGTTTTCTTTGTCTCTGGTAGCTTAAAAGAGCACCTGAGTGGCCAAGATATCCACACTGTGAATCTCCTACTTAACTGTATGGACTAGCTGCTCGGATTGTCTCTTCATCACGTATCACCAGTACAAACCCTTGAGATACTTTCTGCAACTTTTGTTTGCCTGACTAAGTCACCTTTGCTGCAGCTCATTACAGTGATCTACCCTTGTAACTTTGCCTGACTTCCGAGTCACCTTTGCTGCTGCTCAGTAGTGATCTAACCTGAACTTCTACAGCTGTTTCCTACAGTATCATCCCACTGGTACTGTAAGTAATTTGCTATGGTTCACAGTCATTTTGCTGTTTGCTGATTTATACGCATATTTGTGTTGAGTTTCCATCACATACCCGTATACCGCTGATTGCCTCGCAGCTTTGATGTATGCCGGGCGGCCAGTCACAATAGTGCTGTGTCTCATACTGACCCAATAACTTGCCTCTATGTGCTGCTATAATGTCTGCTCTATAGACACATATTTGTGTATTGAGTTTCCATTTAGCAGGTCACATTTCACATGTTCCCCTATTCATCTGCTGGTGTAAATATTTCTATGTGTGTTCATTCATAGGACTTAAACTTTTGCATTAGCAGGTATATCATATACTGTAATAATATGAGGAAATATAATATGTAATTCTTTTTAGCCTTTATGTTTAGCCCTGGTCCATATTGTATGCCTGTTTTATCTATCTATTATTCTGACCTAGCCACACAGGAAGTAACTAGTAGGGCAATTTAACATCTCACAGAAAAAGCACCTCATGGGTTAAATTCCACCTCTGCAGGGAACACTCATGACTTAAGCCAAATACCCTTTCATTGTTCCATCTATTTGCCTTCCTTTGTTCTTCTCTGAACTTTGGCAGTTGGCATGGAGCCAAGCCAGCATGTGTTCATCTGGGGGAGGTACAGTAGGAGGAAGGGACAGGATAAGGGAACCACACCAATCAAGGCTTAAGCCAATTACCCTGTCTATGTTCCCTTTATTTGCCTCCCTTTGTTCCCCTCTGGACTTTGGCAGTCAGCACAGAGCCAAGCCAGCATGTATTCATCATGGAAATTATATTGAGGGGTTTATTTACTAAACAATGTTAGGAGACAGAGTGAAATGAGGATGTACCAGCCAATCAGCTCCCAACTGCCATGTCACAGGCTGTGTTTGAAAAATAACAGTTGGGAGCTGATTGGCTGGTACCTTATCTCTTTTCACTCTGTCTTCTAACACTGCTTAGTAAATAGAACTCTGAGTCTCCATTTAGCAGGCCACATTTCACATACCCTCTATATGGTAGATTGCTCCATAGTCTCCCACTCCCTTGGTGTACGCTCGGCAGTCATCTTGTGAATAGCAATATTGCTGTGTGTCATACTGACCCATTAACTTGCCTCTGTGCTACTACAATGTTCCTGACCCTAGATGTATATTTGTGTACAGAGTTCCATAAAGCAGGCCACATTTCACGTACCCTGTATACAGCTGATCGCTCCATAACCTCCCACTGCCTTGGTGCAGGCTCAGTGGCCATGTTGTGAGCCATATATACCCCTATAGTGCTGTGTCTCATACTAGCCCATTAACTGGCCCTAGATGCATATTTGTGTATCGAGTTACAATAGATCAGCCTCACTTCACATACCCTGTATGCCATTTTTTTCATACCCAGTTGCATACAGTATGTGGTGTAGGGGTAGACCTACCTGTACTGTAAGTTTCCAAACATGAGCCAGGAGGGATAAAACGCTCTATTCCTGGACTTCCCTTTTAATTTATGATTGCCGTCACCTATGGTGAAACACCTTTATTGTCAATTACTGTAACTTGCTCAACACAGCTGATGGCATTCATAAATTAAGAGGATGTCCAAGAATAAAGCTTTTAATCCCTACTATAATGGGTCATGTTGTTATATTAAGTACTGTATACTGTAACTACAGTAAGATACTTTTCAGGGCTATTTTTCTGAAAAAATTGGTTCAGAAATTGTGGGTGGAACTATAGAAAAAACATTATACAGTACTGCAAATAGGTAATGGGAGAGATTTTATTTATTGTCCTTATATCTTTGTCAGACATTAAGTGCTGTATCAGGCAAGGAATTGTTTTTAGCAATA
Source organism: Taudactylus pleione (assembly GCA_031769625.1). Classification (NCBI taxonomy): domain Eukaryota; kingdom Metazoa; phylum Chordata; class Amphibia; order Anura; family Myobatrachidae; genus Taudactylus; species Taudactylus pleione. The sequence goes on from JAUIMM010000086.1 coordinate 1,502,247, forward strand.
TACATATATGTGGTAGTTTTAGAGTATCTATTTCAGTAGTTTCATTTATGTTTATAATGTTGTTTGGTAATTTTGTATATTTTTTTAATATAATACAAGGTGAAGAACGGTGGTTTGTGATTCAAATATAAATGGTGTATTTTAAGCGACAGCTATGGTGGAAGATAAGTTGCTGTGTCAGGAAAAGTTTAGCAATGCCAAAAGTGCATTGCTTAAGTTAAGTAAATAGTTTTTCATTGTTACAAGATATGTTACCAGTCATAGTTAAGTAAATAGTCTTAGCTTCAGTTAAATCTGAAGATACACATAATAAAACAACTTGTTGAGAAAATTCCAACATTTATAATTGAGGCAACGGTGCCCCCTACTAACTATAAATATTATGTATATGTCCAAAAAATGACCTTTATACCTATTAAAATGCTTATTCGGAAGTTTTCAGCCTATATAAACTGTAATTCGTCAGCAGACAGGTAGCCTTTTACTTTGCATTACCCTGGGCCTGATCTGCAGTTGATGACCAGAGGTGCTGAATTTGAAATCCAGTTCCATTTTATGGGGATCAAGGTTCCTGGATGGAGAGAGTCTAACCATCTATATTTGCCGAAGCTACATAACATATTATTTCTATTTTGTTGTTACTTTGTAATAAATAACCTTTTTCTAAGATATTGTTTTGTGAGGCTTGATTAACTCTTTGTATCCAAGAATCATATTTTATTCCACTGAGAACATTAGTGGTGACAGAAGTGGGATACACAGAGGTAATAGTCAGAAACATGCTAGGGATGTATAATAGATGGTTAAAAGGCCATGCAGACCATTGTAAATTACCTTCATGGTTCAGTAGTTCCGGACAATACTGTTCCGTAATGAGGGAGTGTTGTAAATATATTCATCCTGTGATATGTGAAATGCCTTGTGAAGATTTGCAATCAATGGATTTAACTGTATTCAAATATAGAACATCGAGCTACTGCTGCAGTGTTAAGCAGAACTGTACAGGCTCTAGAAGCTCACCATCAGGCACAGCTAGATATGATTACAGAGCAAGATGATTTGTGACAACAGAATGCGATATTAAAGTCTTGCATTCCTGTTCAAGCAAATGATGCAGAAACAGTGAAGAAGCAGTTTGAAACATATGTAGTAAATACTGTAAATAAAATACAAAAGTGGAGGGGGAGAAAGGGTGTACCCTCAGCAAAAATCCACACATTGATTGTACAACAGGATTGAGATATTTGCAGAGTTTTGAGTTGGATTCTTCAGATGATGAGGTTGAATTAACAGAGGGAACTCCTGGTGAATTGTTGCCTATTGTGACACAGCACAGATCTAAAGGTGTGAATGTAACTGAACAGGGAGCAGGTTCTACCAGCTCCCAAGGGTCAAATTCCTCAGCAGCTGCTGCACATAAATGTACAGAGGAGCAGCGGTCATATACTGCTGCTGAGTTTTAGAGTTTAGGTATTCATTTCAGACAGGAATCAGGAGAGCCAATCCTTGAGTGGTTGTTATGTTTATGGGAGGAGGGGGCAGACAGTGTGATTTTGAATAGAAAGGAAGCTCCCCAGATGGGGGCACTGTGCATTGATCCAAGAGTACGATTGTACATGCAGCGTGCAAATACAACAAAGGAGATTTTTCATTATTGTATTTGATACGTGATTTCTTCAGAAAAGTGTACCCTTATCCCAGTGATTTGGCCCCCAGTAAACCATGGATTGATATTGGGGAAGGGATACAGAGGTTGCGAGTGCTTGGATGCATGGGTGGCATGGGTATGAAAATTGTTGCTAAGACAAATCCAGTGACACAGGCTAGAACTGAAATGACTGTCACTGATCCTAATTGGGAAGTTCCTAACATGGCTGCAGTTACACACAGAATGACTTCAATATTGTTGCAATATGCTCCTTCTGTGTATAAATCACCCCTGTTTACTATATTGTCAGTGGCTTATACAGAGAAGCATATATGGCAGGTGTGTGAGTCTCTGAGACAACTGGCAGTCTTGAGTCAGGGAATGGGGGAGGAAAGGAAGATACAGCATCCTGTTGAAAAGACAAATGCTGGAGAAAAGCAGCCTGTGAGATATAAGGTTGGCAGATGCCAGATGTTTATGACTTGTTTAATGCAGGAGTACCAAAAGAGCAGATAAATGGTATATAGACGACATAGATGTTTAAGAAGTGAAAAGCATTACAGGAAAAAAACAAAGGGAAGGGTGGGGGCTCAGCATGGTCCAAGGGCATAGCAAAAAGTGATGTGGAGGAGGAAGTAATACAGAGCCCAGTTCAGCCACCAGCCCCACACAAGCCATCCTCTTATGCAGAGGCAGTAGAGGCCCTGTATAATCATGGGTGGGGAGCTCAAGGTGGTGATCCCTCAACATTGTCCACTCAATGGAATGTGTCTCAGCCATACCCATGATGGGATGGTGGATCCTTGGCACAGTCCACCCAAAAGGCAGTGTGTTATGACATTTGTGCCATGAAAGCCAAGGATTGATGCCCTTATGTTAATTATAATGTACAATGGGGGGAGAGAACTTATACACAGTGCACAGCATTGCTAGATGCTGGTGCAGAGGTGACTCTTTTCCATAGGTCACAGGTACCCAAGGGCAGCAGTAGCTGAGTAGCAGTAGAAGGTTTAGGAGGAACACAGACATGGGTGGCACGAGATTACTGCAGACTGCGGATCGGAAAAGGCCTGTGGTTCCATGCTGAAGTATTGGTTTTTGAGCTTCCAGACAATATAATTGGAATGGATATACTGGGGGCAGTCCATAGACACACCATCTGGCACTTATATGTTTGGATGCTCTGTAAAGGCCTTTATAGTGTCTGCAGTAAAACCGGTAGTTAGAGGGAATGCAAAATGGAATCCAGTGTACATTCCTCTGCCAGCACACCCAGTGAAACTGAAGCAGTACCACATTCATGGAGGGCATAAAGAAATCACCCAAACGATTGAAGGACTGCTCAAAGCTGGGGTGTTCAGAAAAGCCAGTAGCCACTACAATGCCCCCAGTGTACCCTGTGCAGAAACCAGATGGGACACACAGACTCACCATTGTCTATCAGGGGCTCAACAAAGTGACTCCTCCTTTAGCAGCAGCTGTGCCGGACATGTTCACAATTGTGGAGAAAATTCAAAGCATATCAGGTGAATGACATGCTGTAACAGACCTTGCAAATGCATTCTTTTCTATTCCAGTGGCCACAAAGTGTCAAGACCAGTTTGCCTTTACTAGGATGGATGTCAGTTAACCCCTACTGTTCTTGCTCAAGGTTATAAGCACAACCCCACGATCTGTCATGGATTGGTCTCCAGGGACCTGGAGATGATCACCCCACAACTGCAATGAACTGCAATGATATCATGCTGTCAGCGCCAAATTTACAACTGCTGGTGCAACACATGGAGAACAGAGGCTGGGCCATAAACAAAGACAAGGTGCAGGGTCCAACCTAAAGCATCAAGTTCCTGGGAATAATCTGGACTGGCCCTAAAAGAATCATTCCATAGCCAATGATTGAAGCAATTTCACAAATGAAGACTCCAACATCTGCAAAAGAAGCACAGAAAGTGCTGGAAACTTTGGGATAATGGAGATCATTTGTACCACACTTAATCTATTTCCTGGTGACATTGTATATAGGCCTTAGAACAAGACTTGAGTTTGTCTGGACAGCTGAGCAAGAAGATGCCTTTCAAGCTGCTAAGCAAGCTATCCAGGCACATAATGCCCTGGGCCCAATTCAGGTAAACCAGCCTTTCTACATGGATGTGACAGTTACAGAACATGACATGTCATGAGGCCTATGGCAGAAGAGTGCCAACAGTGGTGAAAAGAAGATTCCAATAGGTTTCTGGGCAAAACAATTTGCACCTGCCCACACCAGGTACTCACCATTGGAAAAGACCCTTCTGGCAGCCTACACTGCCTTGTAGCATGTGGAGAGCACAACAAAGCAACAAGCAGGTACTGTTCAAACTGATTTGCTGGTGGCAGGGTGGGTGCGACAAGAAGGACTTGGGGCACACACAGCAGTGGCTCAGAAGCAAAATCTGCAGAAGTAGAAGTGGTACCAGTCTGAGAGGTGAGAAATATCCAGTCATGACCCTTCACAAGTGGCCACACAAATTGCATGGCTAGTGAATTTTGAAAGCACAGAAACTGAATTACCACCCCTGCATATTGGAGGAGGTCCTGTGCAAGTTGCTGAATATTATGATCAACTGCTACAAGAGCAGCAGAAATATGCCTGGTTTACAGATGGATGAGCTATTTCGACATCACAAGGCTGTTGTTGGGCTGCAGCAGCATATCAGCCTATCACACAAGAACTGTTACATGAGAATGGTGAAGGAGGATTAAGGCAGTTTGCAGAATTGAAGGCTCTTCTGATGGAACTGGAAGAAATCAAAGGTCCTCTAATTATCTACATAGACAGCTGGGCTGTGTTCCAAGGTCTAACCACTTGGATGCTAACCTGGAAACAGAACTGGAGTTCATGGCAAAATAATCTGAGGAGGCACCACTCTGTGGAATTAAATCTGGAATCAGTGCAACAGAAGGCCTGTGTCAGAGGGCCATGTCAATGCTCATTCTGGACTAGAAGGCAATGATGTTGCAGATGCTCTAGTTCAAGTAAAAACTGTTTGTTCTTCTGGAGTGAGAGCCACAGACTTGTACAACCTGGGAGAGTGGGCACAGAGAAGCAGATGGAACCTATGCTTGGGCACAAAGAAAAGGCATTCAATTGACACAGCAGATGGCAAGAGAGATTGTGGAAAAGTGTGAAACCTGGCAGTTGCTTAACTTCCTCAAGAAACTCACTAGAGATGTGGGATCCATCTATCAGGTAGAGCATGCAGGACAGGTGTGGCAGATTGATTTCATTGGTACATTGCCCACTGAATGTGGGGGGTACAATACTGCTGCACTGCAGTGGATACCTATTCTGGGGTACTTGTCACACGCCCCTCGGCTAATGCAGATCAGCAAGCTACAATCAAAATACTGGAAGATTTGACTCTGCATTATGGAGTGCCCTTAGAAATACAGTCAGATAATGACACTCATTTCACTGACAAATAAGTCAAGCAATGGGCAGCTGAGCGGGGTGTGTACTGGGTATACCACATTCCCTATTATCCGCAGGCTGCTGGCTTGATTGAGAGAATGAATGGTCTCTTGAAGGAGCAGTTCAGGAAGAGAATGCTCACATTGAGGGGATGGGACAAAGTTTTGGGAAAGTCTGTGAGTTGTCTGAATGATAGTTCAGTAGGAGGTGACTGGATCCCATTTCAGAGACTTTTAACACCTCCAAACCCTAGGCCTCCTCATATGGTCACAATCAGGTCCAAAAGACATTTGGATGTCAACTGTGAACATGCAGTCACCATGTATTCTCCATTTTAAGAGGTTTATGGGGAGGATATTCCCCCAGGAGAATATAGAGATGAACCAGTGGTTGTGCTGCATTTGGCACATATATCTTAGAGTTACAGGAAGGTGAGGTAATTTATTTCACCCATATAAGGCCCATAATGATGACATGTTCCTGGGAACCTAAAGAAACTACAGATGAGGTAGGGGAATATATGGTGGTAATTTTTGTATATTCCAGATTACAACTAGAGCAGGGCACAACCCACAGCTACACGAGCGTCCAGGAGGACGCACCAAAAAAAACCAAAATGCTCTGATTCAGAGCAGGCGCTCGTTCAGAGCGTCCGGCTCTGAATCAGGCCCTGAGTTTCTAAGACTGAAGTGTCCAGCTGGCTCGGGGTTTAGCACCACATTTGCTGGACAGACAATCTGTACTTTTAATAGTGACAACTTTAAGTAAGGCCCCGGAATTTTGTATTGAATCACCACCTGTGTTTTAAAATTTGACATTACATGTTGAAAACCACACATTAGCACTCACCCCTTCAGCCCTGAGAGTGGGAAAATCATATTGTTCCCATACAGCAATAAATTTCACATATAAAAGGGAATTGTTTATGTCTGAATGTAGGGTGGATAGGAAGATATTTCAGATACAATATGTAGGGGTCCAATTGGTCAGTACTGCCAGTGAATGGTGAGTTCTGTTAAACATTACATGGAACTGTAGTGATACCCCAGACATGATGCAATTAACACTCGATCCTGATAAGAGCAGAAATCGATTGGCCAATGTATACACTGTAGTGGCTAACATTCCATATATTCTTCCAGATGATGTGTATTACCTTTGTGGGAGAAAGGCCTACAAGTAGTTGCCCTATGGGGGATTTGGTAATTGTACATTGGGACGTTTGATCCCCACCACATTCTTTACCGATGGGAATCACGTTAATACTAAACAGATTCCACATCATTTGTTAACCAAGAGAGCAGTGTGGCCTTTATCTTATGTTCCTTGGGTGAACAGATGTTGCATTAAGAAGGCATTTTTATGTATAATTGATTTAGCTACCCTAATGGATAATATCACTCATATATATGATGAAACAGTTAATTTAATACTCAAGGAAATACAAATGTTAAAATAGGAATTACAGGTCCATCGTTTGGTTCTCGATTACCTCACTGCAAAAGGAGGAATGTGTATGGTAGTGGGCACTGCCTGTTGTAATTATATGAATCAGACTTATGTTATTGATGAAGCTATAGAAGATCATTTAACTCAAGTTCAAATTTTGAAGGATAAGTTTGCTAAACAACATCATGAGGACAGTTGATTATGATGGTTGAACCCTGCAAATTGGTTTTCAGGAATAGGGGGTTGGTTTACTGGTTTACTGCACATGCTCATCTATGGAATAAGGATCATAGTATGCATGTATCTTGGGATCAAGGTACTATTTGTTTGTGCAGGGAACTGTAACACACTACATTCAGCTAAACTGATGCCAATTAGGAGGAGAGATTTACCTGAGAACATGATATACATGTGTTCCAAACCATAAGGCCAAGGGTATACTGTAAAGGGAGATATTTTATTCAGTGCTCTTATATCTGTGTCAGACATTAAGTGTTGTATCAGGCAAGGAATTGTTTTTAGCAATATATATCTGTGCTAGGTTTAAAGTGTCTTTTTCAGTAGTTTCATTTATGGTAATTATATATATGTTTTGTTTTGAATATAATACAAGGTGAAGAACAGTGGTTTGTGATTCAAATATAAATGGTGTAGTTTAAGTGACAGCTATGGTGGAATATAAGTTGCTGTGTCAGGAAAAGTTTAGCAATGCCAAAAGTGCACTGTTTAAGTTAAGTAAATAGTTTCTCATTGTTACAAGATATGTTACCAGATATAGTTAAGCCCAAGTAAATAGTCTTATGTTCAGTTAAATTTGAAGATACACACAATAAAACAAGTTGTTGAGAGAATTCCAACATTTATAATTGAGACAACAGTGCCCCCTGCTATTGATATTATGTATATGTCCAAAAAATGACCTTTATACCTATTAAAATGCTTATTCGGGAGTTTTCAGCCTATATAATCTGTAATTCGTCAGCAGACAGGTAGCCTTTAACTTTGCATTACCCTGGGCCTGATCTGCAGTTGGTGACCAGAGGTGCTGACTTTGAAATCCAGTTTCTGTTTTATGGGGATCGAGGCTCCTGCATGGAGAGAGTCTAACCATCTATATTTCCCTAAACTACGTAACATATAATTTTCTATTTTGTTGTTATTTTGTAACAAATAACCTTTTTCTAAGATATTGTTTTGTGTGGCTTGATTAACTCTTTGTACATATTGTTTTATTTTGCAAGGGCAAAAAAGAAAAATTCCTTTTTTGGGGCACTCTTAAATTGTACAAATGTAATGATTATAATACTTAAAACAACTTTTATTATCTACTTATATATAAAATAAAATATAAAATGATATAATATGAATGATCATATGTCTTAGGTGAATATAATTGTCTATATATCTCCTAGATAGTATTAATTCTATATCTAAGTATTCCCCTCCAGATGTTCGATTGGTAAGCTGTGATTCTGAAAATGCAACATGTACTGTTCAGCCAAAATAAAAATAAAATAAAAATAAAACTGCAACATTGTTACCAAATCATGATTGAAAAGGCAAGTTCCTGTAAAGTGAAGTATGTATCCTATTATATTGCAGATTCAGAAAGCAATTCATTAATGCACATGAATATATAACTTATGAAAATCTAATCAAGTCAAGTGATTGATATCACACATGTGATTAGGATTAAATATTCAATGGTCTACTAAATCTTATCATGCATATACCATATAATCATGGGATTCTAAAGTTAATACGAATAGGTGTAGCCAACCATATCAATCAAGGCAATTAGAGGGTTACAATCATATATCTGCATCAAAATAAATATTATAATCATACAATCATAATTATATAAGCAATGCAGAATGTGTATAGTAAAAAGAACACCAATAATTGGTAATTTGCACTGCACATAGCCCTTATAGTGTAGTATGATACATGCAGAATATAGAGCATAAATCCACAGGATTAATTGCAAAAAAATAAGCAAATGATAATGTTATCAGCAGTAATAAGCAAACATCAATCTTTAGACAATAGCATCAATCAATATGTTTGAAATAAACCTTAATTTAGCCTACACAGTAACCATAATATTTTCTACTTAATGTAAACATTTATCAGCAATGAACATACATGATGTAAAATTAACTAGCCAGAATATCTGTATATCAAGCGGGTTAATATCCTCATTTGAATGCCAGCTGATTAATTAGAATAAATGTTTTAAGCAACACTTATTTAGATCAAAGAAAATGAATGAAAATGAAAAAATCTGTATGCGAATTCTTGTGATTAATAACAACAAAGCATAATTTCCAAAGTTGAAAACAGGTCACCTACATTGCTGTGTATATTGGTTATAAAGGTAAAGAAATAGTAAGACATTTTAAGTGTTCCTCACTTCTACTTTTACCTGTTGTTCGATTCCTACGTAGTGAACAGGTAATGACAGAGTGAGAAAACTAATTTCTATAGAAAAGGAGATATAGTGATATTATGTTAAAGGTCTTGGTAGTGGGAGTTAGAAAATCCCTGGTGCCTGCCGGTATTGCAGGGGTTAAATTCACTCAGACCAGTCAAAAAAACCACTTGAAAGAAGCTGAGAGAATAACAGTGTGACCTGTAACAAATATTTGATCTAATTTGTGAGTGTGATAAAATCTCACACACAATATACTGTGCTTAAAAGCCGGATAAAGCAGATAGTATCCCTGTATATCAAGTAGTATCAGAGCATTGCTCTTGATTACCAGATCCGTATAGCACTGATTGACCGCTTGAAGCTAGAAGTCAGCATGGGGGTAGAAATCAGCATGCCCGTGGGACTCGTAAGCCTGTCTTCTGCCAGTCAGTGTATCCAAGAATCATATTTTGTTCCACTGAGAACAAAGTACAATATATATATACAGTACTTGTATATCTAATATATACAGTGTATATATATATATATATATACACATACACACACACAGTGTTTGTATATATGTATAAATTACCTACTGTACCAAAAGTCCAGTAAGAAGCACGGCACTCCAGGGGGTAAATTTTTAGAAGAGAGTTCTAAATGTGATGTTGCCCATAACATTTAACTAGCACCTTCTAGAAGATAACAGCTAGAATCTGATTGGTTGCTATGGGCAACATCACTTTTAAATCTCTATTCTAAAAACTCTCACTTTAGTAAATTTACCCCCAGGAGTTTATCCAAATTCTAAGTAGATTTTATATATAGGTCATGTATATCAAAGATACATCATAATCCTCATTATATGATGTCAACATTTCTGGGCCACTTGGGACCCTGTCATCAGGACATAGTGGATGTACAGGAAAAGCCCACAACAAATCTGAAAAAACCCTGCAAGAGGGGAGAAACATGTTAAGGTGTTCTCTGGACTGCTTTTTCAAATCTTGATCAACTACACTGCTGTATTTCATCTGTGGAACCATTTTTTGGTGATTTGCACTACCTGCATATTTATTACCTATCAGTGTTGCTGAGACACACTGATGGACATTGCTGAGCCTGATTGTGCGGACCATCATTTCTGCTATCTGTTGCCTCCAATGGATGGGGGGATTCCCCACAGAGGCAGACTGTCCAGCCTTCACCCCTTGCGGCCCGATTGGGAGTCACTGAGGTGGTAACGGCTCACCATCCTGCACGACTTCCCTGCTTGTGAGTTATTGGAGCTACGCACAGATGCACAGTCCCACAGTTAGCCACTGAAGTGGTGCTGGTCACCGGGACCAACATCACACCTGCTTGTTTCTATTTGTCTGGGAGTCACAGGAGCAGTTGGTTTCTAGGGAGTCTTTGGAGCTTTGAGTCCACTGGGACAGGTGAGATACTGGACTGCAGGTTTTGGTCTGGAGACCCCCCCCCCACTATTATATTCACCATACCTTATATCAGGTTTCAACAGAGTGACTATACCTACTTTACAGTTTGATATCATTCTGGTTGCCATTAGCAAGATATGCTGATTACCATCAAGGCTCTACATAGAGTTTAAAACATCTATCTTTCTTCCTATGATATATTGGAAACAGTATGTGTTTAGATCATTAATGTACATTCAATTTCTTTTTTCATTCAAAGTGTAATGTTTATATATGTTTTTAGAGTTGAACTACAGTTCATTTTTTCATATGTTAAATAAAATAATAATATATTTATAATTTTAACAGCCTATGTTTTTTATATAGTGATTAGCGCAGTCACCTTATTTGTATATATTTTTGTTCATTTTTGAGGGTGGTTTGCATGTATCCCTCTGGTGTCAGCAGCAAGTCTCTATATTAGACAACACCTGAGTGATTAGCGCACCAGTTTTTCTTTCTCAACAAATCTAAAAGAAGAAACAAAACTCACCATGGTGTGCTTACCTTTTAAGCACCGAAAATAAATGAAAGTGACCAGTCACGGAGGTTGTGGAGAGACGCCCTGCAGTCAGCTATCACAGGCGTGATGACAAGAATTGGGTGACATCATCGGTTACCATGGCGACTGTGGACGCTGTCCAGTGCTCCGGCACTGGTGAAAGAAAAGGTGATATGAAGAACCCAGTTGATATGGCTAGAGTCCCGTCAGAAAAAGATACTGAGGGAATGAAAAAATAGAAATACAACAACAGGAGAAAACAAGAAAACAACAATGGTGCTGGCTACAGCACGCGCTGTGTATAAAAAAAATACATGCAAAAAATAAGTAAAATGTGAATAAAAATAAAGTGCAGGCTCTATGAAAATAATGCTAAGAAAGGGTGGTGTTAAGAAAAATAAAGAATATACCAGAGGTAATATACATACTAAAACTGGTGAAAAACATTAGAAAACAGGTCTCATGACCAATGCAAAAGTGCATGGCAACAACTAGGATCAATAAGTGCAAATAATGCAATAAAGTTGAGAAATCTATAGCAAAAAATAAACATGGACAAATTAGATCTGGTTCAAAAAGCATTCCAGTTGTTTCTCTCATTGAGTCCTTTTGGCTGCGATGTGCCCAATTTAAAAATCCACCTTGATTCTAATTTTTGAAGAGCCGCATGTTAATCTCCGTGTCTAGGCATGGGATGCACTTGATCGATGATTTGATATCGGAACGAGGATATTGGATGTTGTAATTTTTTAAAATGTCTCGCTAAAGGTGGTCATTCTCATTGCCCACAAGTGATTTAGAAATAGCGGACTGATGTAATGTCATGCGTTCTTTAAACATTCTACTAGTCATGCCCACATAATAGATACCACAGGGACAGATGATGTAATAAACGACAAACTTGGAGGAACAATTGAGCACTTGTCGAATTCTGTAATGTACTTCTTTATGGGGATGTTCAAATGTGGATCCTGTTAGTAGATATTTGCAGGTTGTGCTGGAAGGGCAGCGATAGCACCCTGGTTTCTTAACCTGGCCGAATGGACCAACTTACGGCTTGTATTCATTAATGTCAATTTAGACTAAATAGTCAAGAAGATTTTTACCCCTTTTATAACAAGTCATAGATTTTGTTTGATTAAGACTAGGTAAGCTTGAGTCTGTGGTGATGATAGGCCACATGGCTTTACTGGCTTGAGGGATAATGGGACTCGAAGTGGAAAATCTTGTAGACCATATGAACCTGCTTCCATCTGTTTGAAGTTGTCTAGTTTGTAATAACAAATAGAAAGAATGGTGGTCGCTCAAATCAGCTTAATTATATTGCCCAGGTGCTTGTAAAGGGTGGGGTTTACTCTGAACCAGAGAAAAAATAGGGATATTCCCTCCAGCACACTGCAGCAATATTGGCAAAAATAATTGAATCCTACATGATAATAGAAATTAATATAATAAAAAAAATTTAAAATTTTTCTCTGGTTCAGAGTAAACCTCGCCCTTTATAAGCACCTGGGCAATATCATTAAGCTGCTTTTAGTCACCACTCTTTCTATTTGTAGTTCTGAGAGGCATGAAGGGAGCCAGCATTGGGAGGATGTGCTAGTCCTTATAGTGCCATTTGGAGGTTTCTGGGATACCTCCTAGGTGAGTCAGCTCTCAGTTTATATATGTGCTGTTATTATGCAGTACATCAATTGTAATTATATGACCCAGAGTGGGTGCTACTATTTGATAGCAATAATTATTTTGGGGTGAGTATTTGGGTTTGGGGCACCCCGGGGTTCTCTGGCTGGGCCTTTTTCAGGGCATCACCACTTAATTCACATAAATACTTTTTCATCACTTTTCTATTTGTTCGTTTATTATTTAAGTAATTTGAATTATTTATTATTATATTAACACTTATTTATTAGCTTTTACACATCTATACTTTACACTCCACTATCACCTTTCTACCATTTTTCGTGTGATGCCCTGCGAATGGTGCTTGGCTGGATTCTTTTGTGCTGCCTTGCACCTCGGATGTAAACCCCTTAATGTTAGGGATGCCAGTATAGAGGAGCTTTGACGTCGGCCTGGCACTTAATCATATATATATATATATATATATATATACACACATGCAAATGTATGCAACTAATACCTCTGAATTTCTATTATCATGTAGGATTCAAATATTTTTGCCAATATCGCTGCAGTGTGCTGGAGGGAATATCCCTAGTTTGTAATAAAGTTGATATGGTAATAGCAAGTACTTTATTCTTGATAGCTGCTAATTGTGACCATTTGTATCCACATTCCTTAAATTATTTGACCACTCTGTCTAATTCGTCTGGTAAGCGTGAAATGTCACTAGTGATGCATGCTACTCTGAGCATTTGAGAATAGGTTAAGCCTATTTTTAAAGGCTTCGGATGATGATGATTACTTGCATCTAACAATGTATTGCGATCTGTGGGTTTATAGAACACGGAGGAGGTGAGACATCTTTGGTTGAGCTGTACCATGACATCTAAGAAAGAAATACAGTTACTAGTTTGATATATGAACTTGATAGGTGAAGGTAAATGGTTAATTAGGTCCATCATTTGATAAAAAAGCGCCTGTCCTCCACTCCACAGCATAAAGCAATCATCTATGTAGCGAATATCCCAGATGATGTGTTAACTATAGGTGGAGTTGGAAAAGAAAAATTCTTGTTCTTGTTGAAACATATAGATGTTTGCATATGTCGGGGCTACGCTACTGCCCATGGCACATCCTACTGTCTGTAGATAGTCTTCCCCATAGAATAAGAAGTAATTCCTGGATAATACTAATCATAGAAGTTGTATGAACAAATGTTTGTCAAATGGGAATGTTTCCTGTAAGTTATTGATTAACTCTTGGGTGGCTGTGAGGCCTTCCATGTGAGGAATAGAGTTATAAAGTAAAATGTTCTTGTCAAGGTTAGTGAATTGAGACAACATTTTTTAAAAAGCTGTGGTATCCTTTAAATATGTGGCTGCAATAAGGCTTTGCTGGTCCTAGTGTCAATAAGAGAATTATTAACAGATGTTTGTAGAATTTCATGAAATTCTTTTTGAAAGTTGGCTGTAGGATCCGCAGGTAGTTTTTGATAGGTGTTGGCATCCAGTAATTGATGCATTATTTCTGCTTTATATTAGGAGCAGTCCTGTATTACTACACCACCTACCTTATCCGCAGGCCTGATGACTATGTTGGTGTCTCTGCTGAGAGTTTTAAGTGATTGTGTTTCCTCTTTGGATAAATAGGAGCAGGAGTTTGAGTGTACCATTTTACTGAGTCATCCATGAGTCTTACATATGTTTTTATGGAAAAATTAGTAGAGGTTGGGTAAAATGTGGATTTGGTGTATTTGTTAACTACTGCTAACGTGGTATCCATAGTAGAAGTTAAACTGCCATCCGGAAAAAATTCCCTTAGTCTGTATTTTCATCCCAATTGGTGGATTTCAGATTGCCACTCAAATTTGTCATGGGGATTGGTGGGCACAAAGGAAAGTCCTTTATTCAAAAGAGACTCCTCAGCAGGTGTTAATGGTCACAAGGACAAATTAAAAATAAATTTTTCTTTTTGCTGGGTTTTTCCTAAAGTTCCTTTCGACTTGGCCACCTCTTCGGGGGGGTTTGCGACAGGCATGCCTCTGGCTCTGGTTCTTGCGCCTAAAGGGGATCTCTAAGTGAGGCTTGGTTTGTCTGAATCTGCCACTAAAAAAATCACTATCATTGTTTGATGTGTAGTGATCTTTTGTGCGTTGTTCACGGTGAGATCTATAATTAGATCTGGGCTGTGACCGATTGTCACGTCTGGATGATTCTGTGCCTGTGAGCCAGCGGTAGACTTTTTGTTCCTCATAGTCATTTTGCACTACTTACCATCTAGATTTTTGAACTTATGAAGCTCCTTCTTATAATTGTCTACTTGTTGGTTTAGTTTGAGCCACCATGTACTGTTCTGATCTTGTAAACTGGTCTCCTCAGATTTCCTATAATCCTCAATTTTTTTCTAAACCACCTGAAGTTCTTGTCCCGCCTTTTCTACTACCAATATCATCAGGTCTATACTATACTTATTTAAAATGGCTACCCATTTGCTCCTGCGACGGCTGACTGTAGGGCGTCTCTCCGCAACCTCCGTGACTAGTCATTTTAATTTATTTTCGGTGTTTAAAGGTAAGCACACCATGGTGAGTTTTATTTCTTTTTTAGATTTGTTGTGGGCTTTTCCTGTACGTCTCCTCTATCCTGATGACGGGGTCATGCGTGGCCTAAAAACCTTGACATATTATAATGAGGATTACGATGTATCTTTGATATACATGACCTATACATAAAATCTACTTTTCATTTGGATAAAATTCTGGAGTGCCGTGCTTCTTATTGGACATTTCGTACAAAAGGTCATTTATATACTTTATACAGCAGAGGCACACAGGTGGCTGTATGAATATTTGAGAGTGCCGGATTATCAGTATCTTATACTGTATATTTATGTAATAATGAATATATATTTAGAAAAAAAGACACTCAAAACAGCCTTTAAACTAAACCTTAGAGTATCTTATTAAAAGTTAATTTTAGTCTGTTATACTGTAGTTAATGAGTGGTACAGGAGTTCTTGATGAAAAATAGCCCTGCCCCTTTCATACACAAAGTAGAAAAAACCACTGTTTTTATCCTGCATTTGAAGCACAGGTTTATTTGATGGTCCCACTTTTTACCCCCTTTTTGCACAGACAATCAACTTACTTGGTATACAGTAGCACTTTTACCCAGTGATTTGCAGATCGACACGAGCATTTATTCTGTGTGAAAGGGTCAACCCAGGTCGAAATTACTAGTTCTTCAACCCTGGTAAAACGTAAGGTCAAAGTCTCAGGGTGACCTTTTCACACAATAGGAATTTCCATTTAATCAGCAAATTACTGTAGCAGGTACAGTACAGTAAAGTGCTTTAACCTCTAATTTGCTTTGCTGTATGAAAGCGGTATTACTGTAGTTGTATAGAGTAGCGGCACATTCTTGAAAGTATAGTACGTACAGTATGAGTACTGTAATTTTTTACAGTGCTGTAATGTGAAAAATTTTGCTTAAAACTGTATTTATAGTGCCATTAGAGTGTTTGTATTCTAGAGTGCACTGAACAGTGACCATGGTGAAGAGTAGAGCTTTTTACACCGGTGCCTCATCTTGCCCACTTCCACTGAGCAAGAGGCTGAGTGCAGTAGTGCCACAAAAGTCTACAACTAAACCTTCCAAGTAGAAAGCAGGGAAGGAAAATGTACCTGTGCCTGTCAAGGTGAGGAAGAATGCAAAGGCCAAGTGCCTGTGTTTGCATCAGGATGAAGGAGTTAATGGCATGTTGCAACCAATGAACGTGGAGACCCAGGAGGAAATATCAATGACTGATGCACCAAAATCCACTGAATGAAGAACTGGACACCTTGGAGCCTCTGGACTGTACACCCGTGAAAGATGCATCCCATTCACCAACCCATCAAAAACTGGCAAATGAAGAATAGAATGCATGCACAAGTATCTGTGCTCAGATGGTGAGAGACCTTGTGGGAAAAGTGTGTCATCTGGAGGCAAAAATTGGCACTTTGAAAGAAGGGCTGAAGGTCACAATTGCAGAAGCAATGAAAGAAGTCATCCGGCAAACTAAAGAAGAATGGCAAGAGGTTGCTGCCTAGCCTACCAGGAACAAACATGAACAGGCAGTACAGTATGATCTTGAAATGGTTATGCCTATTGAAAATGACCCTGAGGATTACAACAACCCTGAGGATTACAACTTGGAGACTACACCATCATTCCATTTGCTAGACATGGACACTACAGTGGCATCACAACCCTTGGACATTACACCAGTTCCATCATCCAGCCTGCCTCACGTGGAGAGTACACCTGTTGCATCGTATCACCTGCCTGAACTGTCAGTTGAAGCAACAAGAATCAACAATGCATGCTAACCTGTACTATCACCAGGAACACCTGTCATGTTAAGCATCTCAGCCCCACAGACTGTATTTGGAACACCCTTGTCAGATATACCATTGGCTGTAATCAGCACTAAGAAGGACAATTACTTTTACAGAGCATGCAATGGTGAAATGCATTTTTATACCCAAGCAATCTTTCAAGAACATGTGCCCTACGACCTTTACTGCAATTGGACCAAGCGTGTGAACTTTGATGGCAGTCAAAAGAAAGTACAAATCTCCAAAAATGTAAAAGAAGATATCCTCTCAAGATGTCAGACATGATATAGGATTGGAAAAGAGGAAATAACCCGGATAAAGGACACATTAAATGGGGTGCTGCGCATGCCAAGGAAACATGCATGGAGGACAGTCACAAACCCATCAAGTAGATATCATCAAGCAACAAACATGACTTGAGACTTGAAGGTGCGGTGATGTGAAGAAGGATCAACATTTGTCTTCAGTCATCATGAAAAAAGGTAGAGTATTGTACTATGGTGGGTAACACTGTACTGTATAATGTGATTACTGTGTAAAAAGTTATATTCTACAGTAAGTCTTACAGATTGAATAAAAGTAATGTTAAAATGCATAGAAAAGTGTCTCTCACAATCAACAATTACAGTACTGTAATGTTTTCATTATTGTTATTCAATCATTGTGTTCAATACTGTTATTCAATATGTAACACTTACTGTACAATACAAGTCAGCAAATAATTTTAACTTTACTGTACAGTAGATTGGTCTTTTATACAGCACTACTGCAGCTGATGTACCCGATTTCACCAGGGTAGACCTTAGATACAGTGGAGTTGGACACTGCCGTTCCCTGCCATATACTGTACAGTGTTCCCCGAATTCATGTTTACAGTTCCAGGGTTTTGACATATGCGTTAGTCAGTGAGGGGACTTGTATTTAAAGTAGAATAGAGGAGTGTTGCGGCAACAGTGGCTACAAAACGCTGTGATCAAGAGGGAAGATCGACGGCATCTGGATGAAGAGAGGAAGAGGCAGCGCCACTGGCCAGGACAGGCCAGTGGCAGAAGAAGCTGAGGACTGGAGAGAACTGCGGGGTGGAAAGAGAGCTAAAGAAGCTTCACCCCATGCAGCCTCTTCCACCATAGGAGGTATGCCCTCTGTGAGGCCTACATTAACCCCTACCTAGACCACCAGGTGTCGGGCACTAGGCCCGTGGGGGTAAAAGTCAGGCATTAGGCCTGTGCCACTGATAGGTGGGCACTTGGCCTGGGCTACATAAGGGCATTAGGCCCAATAGAAGTTAATTGCCCCCAATTAGCTGAGTGACCTGGGTATTAGGCCCAGGTCACTAAGAGCTGTCAGGCTCCCACCAAATGGTTGTATTTCCCAGTCACCTAGGAGAGGAGCTGGCCAGCTCTGGATAGGCAGGATTAAAAGAAACAGTACTCTGGTTATTAATCCGTGGTCACTTTTGCATGCTCTAACTGCCCTTGAATTGTTTTGTGTGTCACCGTGCAGAGTAGATTGATGTAGACCTATTACCAACTGTTGCATTTGCAGATTGTGTTACACCAGGTGAGTTAGGGCTGACATTAATGTGGATAGGTGGATTAGTGTGACACACTGTTACAGCAGGAAAGGGCCCTGCATGGCGTATTCTCGCTCTTACAGAGACCTGTGTGTGGGATCGAGAGGGGCGAAGAACAAGAATATCTGTGTCTGCCTGTCTTTTACTGTCTGTTCATCTGTGCCTATCCTCCTTTCTTCAGGGCATACAGTGGACCTTGCACTCCGATGCAAGGTTGAGTCTTCGCCTGGTGAGTGAGCACCTACAGTATAGGTGAAACTCTGGATTTGAGGCCAAAAGTGCCAATGATGATTCTCACTTAAAACCCAAATCTTTTTGTGTAGTCCTCGGTCCGGTAGGGCGTATCAGTCAGCATGGAGGAAGGATGGTTCTCACATCATCTCCTTCCTCCTAGGTAGTCATGTCCAGCTTAGAATTCCAGGACCATATGAGCAACATACAGTACGGCCTGAAGGTGAGAGGGTGCAATGCGAGGTAAGCTATGGAAATACACCTGCACGGCAGCAGGCATCGCACTGCATTGCTCTTGCAAATGCATGCTAATGTCATAGTGTAATATAGTTGTTGAGTAAAGACTTACTGAAAAAAAAACTGCAGTAATGTATATACTGTAGTAGATTCATACTATATACTATAAAACTATAACAGTGAATGTCTTTTTAATTTACTGTACGCTACTGTATGTTTGACCTCCAGTACTTACAATAATAATTTTTGTTTACTTTTTCTAGTTGGCATAATGTAGTGACCACCGGCGAATCCATTTTGTCTTCATATCTTATCTAAAAGCATGTATTAAAAATGTGTGATTAACTGCATACAGTATATTATGTTGTTATTATGTTAAATAAAATAAAATAATTGTCATTGATTTTTAAAATTGGTGTTTGTGTGTAATTATTTCAGTCTTTAAGTGCACCTGAGACCCACCATGTGCATATGTCATTGCAAGAAACAGTAATGTACAGTAGGGGTTGTGAATAATGTAGTGAGTTTGACACAGTACCCCAACAGTAGTGAACAGGAATTCATCTTATTGTACTGTAAGTCAGTATGTGACATACTGTACAGTAAGATCTATCGTGCACGATGTAACAATTTTTATACTTAGATCGTGCGCAATACGGAGATCCATGTTCCAAGTATCGGTGAATAAAACAGATCACAGATGCATGCATGGATTAGTGCATTCTGTGTTACAAACCGCTATAGTATGATAACAAAAAGTCAATAAGACACAGATACATAGACGAATCAGTGAGATCTGTCCATGTATCTGTGATGAAAAAAATGCATAGTATACAAGTGTAAGTATAAACAACATATACTGTATGCATGCCTGCCTTTTAAACCCCCCCCCCTTCCTTAAAGCACAACCAGCCCTGGGGTTTTCAGAGCTGGTCCTGGTTTTGGATATACAGAGGGCAAAAAGTGTAGGGGTCCCCTGTATTATCCATAACCAGCACTAAGCACATTCTAGCAGGGGAGTAATGCCACAACTAGGGGAGCCCTTTCACTGGGTCCACTGGCCAAAGCATTGTGGAGCTACTGTACAGTATGTACAGTAGTGCACTCAATGCTGTATACTATAATGTGTGTATATATATATATATATAATTTATTTATTGATACTTGTATGTATTTGCATAAATGACAGTACTCACACATCACCAAGTCCTGTAGTGAAAATGTAAAAAAAATAAATATATATACCTTACTAGGTCTCAAACCCAGGACGTCCACTCTTGCAAGCCACTCACCAAACCTCTAGCCCACAGTTGCACCTGTTGTGTACAATACGCAGCGCATCAGCCTAATGCTGATGCACTGTCACTGCCGATCAGCTCCACTGGGCATGCGCAGTACTATGAGACTCAATACACCACAGCATAGTGCAACTGGCAGGGCACTACATGGCATATGGAGTGGCTCCACTGGGCATGTGCAAGAGATCCCATGTTTAGCTCCCAGAGCTGGCAGCCACCCCAGAGCCAGCAGTGCCGCAAGTGTGCATCTTAAAATGCACAGTCAGTTTGTAATCCAGAGACCCCTCTTTCAAATAGATACTATAGTGATTACATGACTTTGGAAACTAGTAGTGAGCTCTAAGTCTGGGATGCACTGTATGTGACTCCCGACCACACTGGGCATGCGCAGTACTATAAGACTCAATACACGATAGCATAGTGTGACTAGCAGAGCATTATGTAGCATACTGTACGGAGCACCGCACACCACTTTCTTGAGCACACAGTGCATCAGCAGTATAGTGGCATATAGTAGCATAGAAATGCCAGGTGGTATGAAGTTGTGGACAATGTATTGAGTTCAGTTGGCTTTGATAATAATACCGAACTACAATGCTGGGAGTGCATCTTTTTGGTCAACTGAGATAACTGTATAAATGACAGAACTTGTGTTGTTGTGGACAATGTATTGAGTTCTGCGGCATTGAACAGAAGTGAATGATGGTTGGGGAACATTAGTGAATATTTATCCCATCTCATTAAAAGCTGTGCATTCGTGTGAAATATTTATATAAAAAAGTACAGGACTCACACAATTAATGATTTAAAACTTTATTAGACATTCTTCTACAGCCCTGATTCCATGAGGAAAACGCTGTACTATAGTGTACTGAATCACTACTTCTGTCAGCCAATCATCGGATGGTGATACAGGAAATGCATTGGAAATCAGACACATGCACTATGTAGTTTAGGAAAAGTGACACCTGGTGGACAAAAAGTTCTAGTACATGTTATGACTTTTTTCCAGTGCTACACTACGTTCTGTTACAAAACATTCTGTGTGGAATGACTCAAGGCGTAGTATGTGGGGCAAGATGCATGGCATGCTACATGGCGTATGGAGCAACAAACTAGCTGGGCACATCTGTATGCAAAAATGCGTACGTTTGCATCTGTGCATTCGCTGTATGCAAAAACATGCAATTTGAATCCATGCAACTCAGTATCAGCCCAACAGCCTGAATGTTATTTAATTGATAATAAATTTGGTTCCTAAAAATCTGCTTGTAGCTAGTAGGGAGAATAGCAGCTGGAGTGCATTGATTCAACATGGAATGCTAATCGAATAGAGATGAGTGCAAAACCCTGTGTTTTGGTTTTGGTTCTAAATTACTGTCATGATTTGCTCTTGCCAAAACCACTCTTTGACGATTTGGTGGCCTATGTATTAAGCTGTTTTTTACACAAAATGATGTAGAAACTGCAGTTTCTGCATAATGGGCCTGATTCAGCAAGGACCACAATTGCAAAGCTGCACGCAGGTAGTTTGCAATTGCAATCCTTGCAATTATAGAAATGCAGCCAGAGGCATCATGCCTCTTGCTGCATTACGTATCTGAGCTGCATTGTCCAATGCATCATCTGATACTCTGCGGATCATCGGCAGGGTGCATGACCCATGGAGTCCCACAGCCAGCCACCACAGATAAGAGTAAGAGACCACGAAATTTCTGTCAGCCAATGGAGATCCTGGCCTCTTCCCTCCCCCCCAATGGCGGCGACACGCCTCTATTTGGGAAACAGAGGCCATCGCCACCCCATCCCTGCCCACAAATGCCAGCAGACTGTCAATCACTGAAAGTCTGCTGGCAGTCTGTGTGCGGGTTCGCAGACCTGTTCTGCATATGTGCAGAATGGGTCATGCAAATTCCCGATCATTTCATAGAAATCTCCAGCAAAGTGCTTAGTAGAGCTGCAGATCGCAGTCCCCATTATTATCAAAGGGGACTATGAACTTACCCCTATGCACTAAGGGCCTGTTTCAGGTTGGATCACAAGTCTGTAATCACACTCATCTGCTTGCTAAGAATATATGCAAATGAATGCAATCGCAGCACTATAGCAAGACGCCCACCACTGTATAAAGCTGCTAAAGCTGCCCACTTCCCATTACATACATCCTTAAGTCAGCAAAAACACTGGTAACATAGAGTAACATTGGACCCATAGGCACAGATGTGGTTCAGCTGACCCTGACTCAAAAACTGCAAAACGTCCTGACGCCATCTAGACCTCTGGTTGCGTATGTCATCACAGGGGCTTAATTATGCACACCCCTGTAATGGCATTCAAATGCACATGTACGCCTGCGTTCCTTTGACCACTCCCCCTCTCCACCCCAAAATGGCGCTTCCTGTGAATAATTTCTTTGTGCCACTGAATGTCCGCTGCATTCACATACCCAATCGCAGTGGCCGACTTGCGCATGTGCACTACGATGCATATGTATGCGCAGAACACAAACATTGACCAGTTGCATGCGTTCACAGCCTTGCAATCCAACCTGAATTGGGCCCTGAACCCCAAAAAGAAAAAGGAGGGCATTCATATATGATGGGAGTGACAAACTTCTACTCTGTCACTTTGCACACTCTGGGATACAAATGGTTAACAGGTTAAGGGGGGAGGGGTCAATTTTAATGGGGGCCAATGATGGGCATAGCTTGATTAAATGGGTGGAGTTGGTTTTCAGGTTTTATGGGTAAGCTAGGTCTTGACTCTCTTTCTTCTGGATTTTGATGGTGATGTACTTTCAATTTGTTGTGTTATAATCTGATAATTACATTACTATGTGTTATTGTATTTTGCTTTTCTCCGCTGTTCTGTCTATCTTACCTCACTTTTCTTTACATTTCTAGCTATATATTTCCTTTTGTTTCTCTTTTCTCCCTAACACCATATACCTTCAAAACTACCCTCCCTTTTCCCCCTACCTTCTCTTTTCTTTCCTTGATTACATTATATCACCTCCTTGTTATTTCATGGATCATCCGGCATTCGGTCGCCATCCCCGCCTGCTATCTACTGAATTTGGTAGAGGGTGTGGAGGCGACTCCCATCAGGGCCGTTATGCACAGTAGGGCCACTGGCCGGGATGTAGCGGGCAGCTGCAGCGTGCCTTGGTTACAGGGCATGGCAGGTGATGTGCGAGTGCCAGTGACCGGACCGCTATCAGAGACCTCTCCGGCCCAGCTGTACCAGTGTTGGCACATAATGCAGAGGCCAGCATTGGGGGGTGTAGAGGCCACTCGAGAAAAGGCACACTGGGTGCACGTACAGTTAGAACTTGGGGGACTATGTCTGCAGTCCAGCCAGCAGCAGTGCAGGGAGGTTCAGGATCGGGTGGTCTCCGGTCGGCCTGGGCATTGCAGCCGGGCAGCTGGTAGGTTTCTGGTAAGGCATGCCATTTTAAGGAGGGGCATAATATGGTGGACTCTGATGGAGGCAGCTTTTCAGATTTTTCTGATGGGGGATATCAATGGATAATTCCCTGCCCTGTACTGGATCCACGGTGGGGGTGGGGACAGATGCCTGCAGTAAAGCATCGCGGAGGTAGTGCGTGGCACGCCAGCGGCTACAGTGGTCAGCGGGGGCATCTGCGTCACATCATGCACAAGTTTGGGAGGCTGTTTAGGCACTGGGATGGGATCTTCTGGAGGTGTTACGGGAGAATGTTTACAGGGAAATAGAGTTAGGAAGGATAGTCGTTCCCTTTCCAGAGCCCCCGATCATGGGTTTGGTTGTATTGCCAGTTGGAGTAGTCCCTAAAAATGGCTTTGGGAAAATTTTGTTTTATTCAGAACCTTTCATACCCAAAGGGTCAGTCTGTTAATGATGCCATTCCCGAACTGTGTCGGGTGGTTTATCAGTCTTTTAAGGAGGCGCTTGACTTGGTTTGGTCATTTGGAAGGGAAGCCCAGATGTGTTAGGTGGACATTGACTCAGCTTTTAGGCTACTACCACTTCACCCGTTGGTTTTTTGCTTTATGGGCTTTAGACTCAAGGATGGATTCTATATTGAAAAGGATGGGTTGTTTAATTTCATGTGCCTATTTCAAAAAATGTAGTCCCTAATTGCTTTGAAGTCTGGCTACGGGTTCTCGTGAGTTGGGAAAAGCACACTGTTTGGCTGATTTTTTGGTGGTGGTCTCTCAGGGTTCAGACAGGTGTGCCAAGCTGTTGGGGGATGCGTGTGCACTTTTTTCAGTTTTCATGGTTCCAATCGCATAGGATAAGACTGAATGTCCTACCTCCAGGCTATCGAATTTGGGCATTGAAATTGACATGGCAGGTGGTTCAGCATTTACGTGATGAGATCATGCTGGCCCTGGTGGTGGGAAAGTTGACTTTGAGGCAGGCTCAGTCGCTGCTGGGTTTATTTAATTTTGCATGCAGGGTGTTCCATTTGGGAGAGTATATTGCAGAAAATTAGAGAGAAAAACGGCCAAGATGTGTAGTCCTCATCATTTCCTGCATTTATCAAGGGAAATACGTTGGGATTTGCTGGTTTGGGATTCTTTTTTGATTGACTTTAATGGGATGTGTATCTGGCAGACAGCACCAGTATCTAATGTGGTGCTGCAACTATTCTGGGGGACCTATAGGTTTTGGAGCTTTTCTTGGGGGGAGTTGGCGCGCTGTGCCTTGGCCCCTAGACAGGGTTGTGGAAGGCCTGACCAGGAAACTGTTGCTTTTAGAGCTATTCCCAATTATGGTGGCTCTTGAGCGGTGGGGGAGTTGACTGCAGAATTGTGCAGTTATATTTTTGGTACGACAATATGGGGGTGGTGCAGGCTATTAATAGGCAGAAAGCTTTGTGTTTGCCCGCCATTAGAGTTATTGCTCAAATTGTCTTACGCTGCCTTCAGTTTAATGTTGAGTTTCATGCACAGCATGTCCCCGGGGTAGATGATGAAGTCGCAGAAGAGCTGTCGCGATTTTACTGGATAAGGTTTAAAAGGCTTGCCCCTTTTGCCGACAGTGTTAGTGAATTTTGCCCCGATTATGTCTGGCATGCATTAACCCATCGGTAACTGGCGCCTGGGACCTACAGAGCATATCTGGCATCATGGGAGCCAGTTTCTCTTGCGGCAGAGGTCTGGAGGTAAGAGCTGGTTTATTGATTCTTGCTTCGGCCTGCGTTAGCTGCCTAGGTCATGCTGTGCATTTCCTCGGCATTCATTCCTGGAGGGGGCAGAGGGGCTGCAGTTTTTCTCTATTAAGCTGTGACTTCTCTCCTCAGCCTTTTGGTTTGGGAATGCAGCAGGCAGGGTGCAATGCAGCAGGGCTGCCTATATTGTTACAGGACAGGGGTGTTTTGGGGTGCTGGAGGGGTCACTGACATGTTTTGGTGGCCACTGTGGTGGCTTCTTGACATCCATCCTTTTTTGGCTGGTCAGCTTCAGGCCAGTCTAGTCTTGGGAGCTGTGGAGAATTTCACCTGCTTGCTGGGTCGTCACATGCTGATTTCGGCCCATTCGGTCATGCACTGGTCCTTGGCAGCTGCATTGCCGGAATTCGGGCGCTCGAGCGGTGCCGATGTTTGGTGTTTTACTTTAGGTTACATCCGGTTTTGGACCACTTTAAATCCCAACTTGGAGACTAGTTACTCACCCTAGGTGGTGTCTTGAGGAATTTTTGTTTTATCACTGGATTTAATTTGGGCTTCTGCCAGCCGATGGATGTTTTGTGTTTTTGCTTTGTGTTTTTGCCTCAAGCCAAGTTGGAATCCTTCTCTGCCCAATCATCCCTCACACTAATTGTTATGCAAGCTGCATATACACATTACAAGGTGTGTGTGCACCCATCAAAAAAAGATGCAAAAAATATGCCTGGCACTAGCAGACTAACTAGACCTGGCATTCTGAGAGGGGCTGTTTGGCATGACTGCAGCAAAGGTTTGTGAGGACACATCTGTAGAAAGTATAATCTACAATCAACACACTTCACCAAGCAGCAAATCATAGGCCTTGGGCCAGTACAGGTAATTGCTGCCGGAGTAAAGTAAAAGTGGAAAACAAAATCACCTTAAAACTTACTCCATACAGCAGATCACTGGCCCGAGGAGAGTACAGGTAAATGGAGGTGGAACATTTAGTGGAAGGTAAAGCATTAATTACTATAAGAAAAAGTAAATCTGAAACATGAAACAAATTATTAAAAACCAAGCTTTGAAATGTGAGGTTTTTAAAAGCAATCTGAATCCAAACCACAAATCACAGGCCTTAGGCCAGTACTTTCTGCCACAGTAAAGTCTCGTAGAAAACTAGATAACCATCCAACTTACTCCAAAGATCAAATCACATGTCCGAGACCAGTACAAGTAAATGGAGGTGGAGTATTTAGAGGAAGGTAAAGCATTGATTACCACATTATAAGGACACTAAGGCTGAAGAACAAATTGTATCAGATTCCGGAGGAGAGTCTAAGGGTGTCCACAAGTTCTATATGTGAGTCTGACATTTCTGATTCTGACACTGTAATCCTAGAGAGGTTAGTTTTTACTTACCTTAGTAATGACCGGGATTTCCAGCACTGTCGGGCTTCCGCTTCCGGGCTCTGCTATATTGTCAGGCTGCCGCTGCCGGGAATTGAACTGCTGGCCATGCAGCAGCCTGGATTTCATACCGAAAGCAGTTAGTCAATGCTTATAATGCAGTGGCAATTATAGCACATGGAACACAATATTGTTTGGGTGTGTGTCATAGCATACACTGGTAGAGGATAAAACGTTGTGGTAATGGTCAAGTTCTGGTATCTAAGGGTGTGATAGTCTGAATAGTGTGTGAGAACACTGTGCACAATGTATGTGAAGAATGATCCATTTGATATGGGTATGTGACCAGGTGATAGAGGACCGTATTGTGCTGACAGTTTGGATGAGTATAGTACTGACTGCGGCGTCCCGCTAATCAGTGTCTGGTTGCTGATGATGGGTGACTGTGACTTTCAGTGCCAGCGATGAGATGTTCCTGAGGCAAGTAGTATGGTATTCGGAGATGGCAGGGACAGGAGTCTCACAGCTAGACAGTCCAGTGCCTAGTGTTGCACAGCAACGCCCACCCGACTGGATGGACTAGCACCGCTGGCACACATGGGCGGACTGCACTTGCCTGGGGAGGAGGCGTAGCGGTTGTGGAGACCACACTCCCCCTCTGGTGTCGAGACTTACCTCCCTATGGACTCGATGGAGTCCCGCTCTTGCCCCTAGCTGGCTACTGTTGCTTGGAGTCCTCTCACTTGTGGCTGGCACTTCCGGGTCTCGTGGTCTGTCTGCGGCTAGGGGCAAGAGCAGGATTCCGTCGAGTCCATAGGGAGGTAAGTCTCGACACTGGAGGGGGAGTGCAGTCTCTGGTTCTACAAGCCACAACCGCTACGCCTCCTCCTCGGGCAAGTGCAGTCCGCCCACATGTGCCAGTGGTGCTCGTCCGTCCTGTCAGGCAGGCCTCGCTGAGCAACACAAGGCACCAGACTGTCTAGCTGTGAGACTCCTGTCCCTGCCATCTCCACATCCTGTACTACTTGTCCCAGGAACATCTCATCCCGGGCACCAAAAGTCACAGTCACCCATTATCAGGAACCAGACACCAATTAGCAGGACACCGCAGTCAGTACTATACTCATCAAAACTGTCAGTACAATACGGTCCTCTATCACCTGGTCACATACTCATATCAAATTGATCATCCTGCACATACATTGTGCACAGTGTGTTCTCACACACTACTCAGACTATCACACCCTGAGATAACAGAACTTTGACCATTACCACACCATTTTATCCTCTATGCTATGAAACACACACAAACAATATTGAGTTGCATACTCTATAATTGCCACTGCATTATCAGCATTGACTAACCATTGATTATATACAATTGATAATTTATACTGTTTAGTTAAGTTGCACATTTTATTGTCTCCAATTGTGCTAAAGTAAAATTCTCAATTATACCATCTGCTATTGGTCAATTTTTCTTTTGCACCTCATTTATAGTATAGTCAAATTCTCACAGTAACCATGGTAACAAAATTACATTCAATGCACAGAGACATCCATAGTGTGAGAATCCAATTACTACCTCTGGGCTGCAACAATGTCCTGAACAATGCTGCATCTCCTGATGCTTCTAACATAAATAAGCTGAAGGAGGAGTGATTCCATTAGTATGTTAGACTTGTAGATCAAGTTTGTTTTGCCAAGACCAAAGGGTTTGCGACATCTTGAAATTGGATTACTACATTTTGACAACCATGCTTGATCCTAGGTTAAAGTCTTATGTCTTTCTTTCTAACTGACACAAATCTTGAGAAGCAAAGAGCTCTTTGTGAGCAACTTTTCAGCTCATTGGCACATTACACTTCTCCTACTTCAGTTTCTCCTAAAAATGCTGCTGCCAGGAAAAAAACATACTTTTTCCAAGAGACCCACTGATGATGATGAGTCAACTAAATGCATCGGAGTGAAACATTATAACTTATAGGGCTAAATGTAATAGATTGCAAACTCTTTTTGTGCACTGATTTGCCTGTTTTAGAGGTTGCACATCTAGACTCAGAATGAGATTGTGGTGCATGCGAAGTTACAGAAGATGTCTGACTGTGTGGCCCTGGGTTTCACAATAGAATTTTAAAGAGCAGTAGTAGGACCACAAATGTCTAATAAATGCCATGGTTTAAGGCTTTCCTTGTCACTACATGTGGTGTATGGCATGTTGACAATTTTATATTTATCGGCAGTAACTTTTCCTTTCTTAGTTCTAGAGGTGATGTTTTCATAAAGATTGTCAAACAGTGTTTAGATTTGGAGTGCCCTTCTTCTTACCCTTTGAAGTAAATGTTGAAGACGTACTATGACTGCCAGCACTAGTAATGTGATGCTCCTGTTCTTCTATAGACTGATTCATGATTGATTTACACCAGGACAAGGGTAAAGCTACTGTACCTGATATTGTAACTGTCTAAACACCAAATGAGCATACAATGATATAGGGAAATGAGGGACTGATGCCTTTACCATACAGTTTTATTAAAAGACGAGAATTTTTTTAAACCAGAAAAAAAATATTTTCAGATTATTTTTTGGGGGGGTACAGTTATGGGGCCAAAACACCCTGTTATGTACAGTAATATATACTGCCTCTCAAACACACACAACCTTACAATTAAATATATATTATAAAATGTAATTAAGAGTTTTGTTTAAAACAGAAAATAATATCTTATTTCAACATTTTGTATTTTTTGGTACAGCTGACAGAGCCTCAACACTCTGTAAGAACAGCATTGACTATTTGCTGGCAGATATCCACTGCCCCTCAAACATACACAAGCTGTCCTGGAAATATATATTATAAAGTTTAATTAAGATACTTGATAAAAAATTTTAAAACAGGGTAAAGTGATCACTACACAGGAAGTGCAGCTCACTCTCTCAAATACAAATGACTAATCTGAGTAAAAAGTTTAAATACTCCAGCACCTGATACACTTAGATGTGCAATATTCAACCAATGTCCAAACTCCTACTTTAGTACCTCCCATTTAAATAAGATACTATTTTTAATTTTCTCATAATATGTTCTATTTGTTACTTAAAATAATCAAAAGGGGACATCGTAACTATCTTTGGAAACTGCAAATTTTGTGATTCTGAAGTTTTTTCCCCATTACTTGAAAGCAACTTAACTGTTTTTACTTTCAATAATCTTAGTTTACAAAAGGAAAACTTGTATCTGAACTACAAAACCATCCACCATCTTACTTCATAACACATGGAGCTTTTTTTGTGCTTTATAATTAACTACTAGAGATTGAGTGTTTTACACCTAGGCAGGTGCACATGGAGGGGGGGGGGTTCTGACTACCCAGAAACCCCCCTGCCCACCGAAGAGTAGTGCAGACCACACTACTGAGGGGACTACTACTGGGGGCACTGCATAGAGGGGAATACTCCTGGGGGCACTATATAAGGGGCACTGCATAGGGGGGACTACTGCTGGGGGCACTGCAAAGGGAGGACTACTAGTGGGGGCAATATATAATGGGTACTACTGGGGGCACTGCAAAGGAGGGACTACTACTGGGGGCACTATACAAGGGTTACTACTGGGGGTACTGCATATGGGGGACTACTACTGCGGGCACTGCAAAGGGGGGACCACTACTGGGGGGAGGCGGGTCTTTAGTAAATCATGCTGGCTGTATTTATTTGCCTGCTGCATTCATATATTTTAGTGATAGGGGTGTGTGTCTGTCTGTGTCAGTTAGTATGTGTATACCCCATCATAGGCTGAGTGGTATATTTAACTGTAGTGGTCCTAAATACTATGCAAACTGTTTCTATCTATCTGTCTGTCTATTTTATTGTGGCTAGATGTCTTTTCATTGATTCAGTAACCAAGGATTTGGAAACCCCCCCTTTCAAAATCCTGAATTTGCCACTGCTAGGGGTATATTTATTAAAGTGAAAGTTTTTAGAAATGGAGATGTTGCCCATAGCAGTCAATCAGATTCTAGCTATTATCTTCAAGAAGGTGCTAGTTAAATGTTAGTAGAAACTGATTGGTTGCTATGGGCAACATTCCACTTCTAAATACTCTCACTTTAGTAAATATACCCCCTTGACTCAATATCCCATACAGCGCAACTGATCCACTCCGAAAGGTGCAGCATAACATCTTTTTCTTTATATTTTGCTTCTTATAGAGACGCTGAGCTGTAACCTTAGTCACACAGGAATTAGTTTTCAACACGTACAAAGTCACAGATGAAGCACAACGGAAATTACTGTAGTTGAAAAACAAACGTAGTCGCTGCATCGTAACAGTTTGTACAGATTCAGACACAATCGCAACTAGATGTACAAATATCACATATCAAACTGATCAGTGTAATCTTAAAAAGTAGTTTTATTTATGTGAATAAGATGCAGATTTTGAGAGAGAACGTCACTCTGTGTAGCTGAGCTGCCTGGGACCTGGCTCTCCGCGAGGGTCTGTTTGGCGCAACTGAAGTCACAGTTTAGGAAGACACATCTGTATCTATTTAGTTGACTAAATCAATATTTAAGTTATACTGAGTATAATAACTTTTGTAATATTTTATTTTCACTATAAGTTCCCTAGTTGTCTGAAATCCACAGATGGGAGGACGCTTCTGTAAATGTTATTGACCACCTAATTATGAAAGTTAGACTATTTCCTGTATACTCACAAGGTTAATTCTAGAACATCATATATTTCTTAGGTCAGTTCTGTTTTTGCAGATTTGCTGAACAACTTTCTAAAATAGGATATTGGAAGCTTTCAGTTCACCATAAATGTAGAAAGGAATATCACTTACACACATAACTGCACCAAAAACAGTAGCATTTGTGCCAGGAGTATCCCAGAAATACAACTCTGTTTCACCATACCTGGCATGGTTGTATCAGATGTAACCACGCCAAGCTGGGTTTTCCCTGACATGGTCGCATCTAGCGGTGGCTGATGGGAGGTAAACTATTATTTACATAATTTGATAATACAAAAAATCAACAATTTTCCATACAATACCTCTTATTAGCCAGTGAAGAGGTAAATGACACCCCCAATAGTATAATGAAGTGGCACACAGTATTAGTAGTAAATGTTTCCCTTTGTACACAATATGAAAACATTTAATGAAATGTCATATACACAGGAGAGAAAATTGTCTTGACAGTCAAAAATTTACAGTCAGGTCCATAAATATTGGGACATTGACAGAATTTTCAGATTTTGGCCTCTATTCACCACCACAATGGCTTTGAAATGAAACAAACAAGATGTGCTTTAACTGCAGACTTTCAGATTTAATTTGAGGGTAATTACATCCAAATTGGGTGAACGGTGTAGGAATTACAACGGTTTCTATATGTGCCTCCCACTTTTTAAGGGGCCAAAAGTAATGGGACTATCAACTCAAAAGCTATTTCATGGACAGGTGTGGGCTATTCCCCCGTTATTTCATTATCAATAAAGCAGGTAAAAGGTCTAGAGTTGATTCTAGGTGTGACATTTGCATTTGGAATCAGTTGATGTCGACTCTCAATATGAGATCCAAAGAGCTGTCACTATCAGTGAAGCAAGCCATAATTAGGCTGAAAAATCAAAACAAACCCATCAGAGAGATAGCAAAACCATTAGGTGTGGCCAGATCAACTGTTTGGAACATTCTTAAAAAGAAAGAATGCACCAAAAGACTCGGAAGACCACGGAAAACAACTGTGGAGGATGACAGAAGAATTATTTCCCTGGTGAAGAAAAACCCCTTCACAACAGTTGGCCATATCAACAACACTCATCAGGAAGTAAGTGTATATGTGTCAAAGTCAACAATCAAGAGAAGACTTCACAAGAGTTCACCACAAGATGTAAACCATTGGTGAGCCTCAAAAACAGGAAGACCAGATTAGAGTTTGCCAAACAACATCTAAAAAAGCCATTACAGTTCTAGAACAACATCCTATGGACAGATGAGACAAAGATCAACTTGTACCAGAGTAATGGGAAGAGAAGAGTATGGCGAAGGAAAGGAACTGCTCATGATCGAAAACATACCACCTCATCAGTGAAGCATGGTGGTGGTAGTGTCATGGCATGGGGATTTATGGCTGCCAATGGAACTGTTTCCCTTGTATTTATTGATGATGTGACTGCTGACAAAAGCAGCAGAATGAATTCTGAATTGTTTCGGGCAATATTATTTGCTTATATTCAGTCAAATGCTTCAGAACTCATTGGACGGCGCTTCACAGTGCAGATGGACAATAACCCGAAGCATACTGCAAAAGCAACCAAAGAGTTTGTTAAGGCTAAAAAGTGGAATGTTATGCAATGGCCAAGTCAATCCCCTGACCTGAATCCATTTGAGCATGCATTTCACTTGATGAAGACAAAACTGAAGGGAAAATGCCCCAAGAACAAGCAGGAACTGAAGACATTTGCAGTAGAGGCCTGGCAGAGCATCACCAGGGATGAAACCCAGCGTCTGGTGATGTCTATGTGTTCCAGACTTCAGGCTGTAATTCCCTGCAAAGGATTTGCAACAAAGTATTAAAAAGTGAAAGTTAGATTAAGGATTGTTTAGTTTGTCCCATTACTTTTGGCCCCTTAAAAAGTGGGAGGCACATATAGAAACCATTGTAATTCCTACACCGTTCACCTGATTTGGATGTAATTACCCTTAAATTAAATCTGAAAGTCTGCAGTTAAAGCACATCTTGTTTGTTTCATTTCAAAGCCTTTGTGGTGGTGAATAGAGGCCAAAATATGAAAATTCTGTCAATGTCCCAATATTTATGGACCTGACTGTATGCAAGAGTCACATTTTCAATGTGATTAATTAAATACAATGTCATTAAATACAATCCCATCCACATTTACCGCTTTAACAAAAACATCAAAATCTTATTTTCTGCTGCAGCACAAATGGAAAGTGAATTAAGCAATAAAATTGACAGCCAAACATTTGTATAATATAGCCCATACTAAACAATTAAAGTATACTGTACTATCAGCTGGTGGGGTCAATATACAGTTAGCTAATTAGAAAGGGCTACACAGTGCTGCTAATAGTCATTATTATCATCATTGGAGCAGCCTTCCACTACTCGCAAGAGATACACCTACAAGTGGCGTAACTAGTGTCCCTGCAGCCCCCACGGTGGCTTCGGGGTGGCGCCGAATGAGGGCGCTAGCCACCAAAGAAGCAAGGGGAGAGCCGCGCCCAGTGCTCAGTCAGTGCAGTGAGTGAGAGTACTGTTATGCTGCGCCACCTGCGCTGCACTGGAGACAGAGAAGGACCAGGATGAGTCACTGGCCAGGCGCAAGGGAGCCAACGGAGCGCCTGTTGTGTATCAGTCAATGTGACTGACTGAACTGAAGAAGAGTGCCGGGCTGGCTGCTGTTGAGAGGTGAGTGGCAGCCGCTACCTGAGGACCGTGGGCAGCCTGCAGGGGCGTGGGAGCTGCGACCAGATGGTTAATCACCGATGGTGATATAGGGCTGGGCAGCGGCTGTGACAGTGACAGAGCCTGTATTCACAGCCGCTGCCCAGCCCTGTATCACAGCCACTGTCCAGTGAGTCCACCCCAGTATCACAGCAGCTGCCTGCCGCTGCCCTGCCCACCCCAGAATCACAGCTGCTGCCCAGCCCAGCTGTATCAGCGCTGAGCCTGGGCAGTGGCTGTGATACAGCAGGGCTGGGCAGGGGAGAGGCTGTAAAGAAAAGCAGGTCCAGCCAGGGAGTGCTTGTAATAATAAGGGCTGGAAGCCACTAGAGCCTCTAATAATAAGGGCTGGGGGGGAGACTGGAGCCTGTAATAATAAAGGCTGGGGGGGAGACTGGAGCCTGTAATAATAAGGGCTGGGGGGGAGACTGGAGCCTGTAATAATAAGGGCTGGGGGGGGACTGGAACCTGTAAAAAAAGGGCTGGGAGGTAGACTGAAGCCTGTAATAATAAGGCTGTGGGGGGGGAGATTGGAGCCTGTAATAATAAGGGCTGGGGGGTGAGACTGGAGCCTGTAAAAATAAGGGCTGGGAGGGGACTGGAGCCTGTAAAAATAAGGCCTGGGAGGAGACTGGAGCCTGTAATAATAAGGGCTGGGGGGAGACTGGGGCCTGTAATAATAAGGGCTGGGGGGGGAGACTGGAGCCTGTAATAATAAAGGCTGGGGGGGAGACTGGAGCCTGTAAAAATAAGGGCTGGGGGGGAAGACTGAAGCCTGTAAAAATAAGGGCTGGGGGGGAGCCTGTAGCCTGTAATAATAAGGGCTAGGGGGGAGAGAGAGCCTGTAATAATAAGGGCTGGGGGGGAGAAAGAGCCTGTAATAATAAGGGCTGGGGGGAGACTGGAGCCTGTAATAATAAGGGCAGGGGGGGGAGAGAGCCTGTAATAATAAGGGCTAGGGGGGGAGATAGAGCCTGTAATAATAAGGGCTGGGGGAGACTGGAGCCTGTAATAATAAGGGCTGGGTGGAGAGAGAGCCTGTAATAATAAGGGCTGGGGGGGAGAAAGAGCCTGTAATAATAAGGGCTGGGGGGGAGAAAGAGCCTGTAATAATAAGGGCTGGGGGGGAGAAAGAGTCTGTAATAATAAGGGCTGGGAGGGGAGACTAGAGCCTGTAATAATAAGGGCTAAGGGGGAGACTAGAGCCTGTAGCCCACAGTACATACTTCCCATATACATATATGATGGCTGGTAGTAATCTCACTATTCAGAACTGTAAGAAATCCTAGACAGTGAGAGTCCGGCCGGGCCCTACATAAATGTACCTCAAGATTTTCACTGTGTGGGACTATTATGGAACAAGGAAACATAAAATTGGGGGATACTGCTGGTCTAAAGTATAATTATTGCCAATAATAAGTTCCTGGGACAAGAAAGACTTTCAGCAGAGACTGCTTTATCTGATGTTTGGCGCCAGCCTGGCACATTGGCACAGCCAGGTATTGTTTGTTTTTGGTGGTGGGGGAAATAATGTTAATGTGGTATATTGAATAAATATTCGGCATATGAAATGAGGGAGGCAGACACTGAGAGTGACAGCAAATGGGTGCTGGTTGCATTTCAAAGTCAATAGCTTGATGTTTTTATGGTTTAGATCAAACACCTAATTGAACATTTTGTGAAAGAAACTCAGAAGTCCTCTCTCAAGGGTCCCTTGTTAGTTTTCAATGTTGCTATACCGTAATGTGCAGGTATAGTTTGTTTATGTACATGCCAAGCTTGACTTCAGCGTGAATTCATGTTTGGCATGCACATACAAAAATCATACTGGCACATTATAGGAAAGCAACCTTGAAAAATAACAAGGGTGCAAAGGTAGACTTCAGAACTGGAGGAACTTTCTTCCTTCAATCTTTTTACTGAATTAAACTCCAAGGGGTAAATTTACTCAGAGGGGAGTTCTATTTAAGAAGTGATGTTGTCCATAGCAACCAATCAGATTCTACTTCTCATTTATCTAGCACCTTCTAGAAGATAATACCTGGAATCTGATTGGTTGCTATGGGCAACATCACTTCTTAATAGAACTCCAATCTTAGTAAATTTACCCACAAATGTCTTTTACTGGCAACAGACTGTTGATCTTATGGATTAACAGCCCCTGTGATGTTCTATGTTGCTGCATAGAATTTGGATAGGCCCCTGCATTAGCCAGACATAGCAATAAGTCATACTTGCCTACCCTCCCGATTTGGTCGGGAGCCTCCCGAAAATTGGGTGCCGCTCCCGACCTCCCGGGAAGGCAGGCAAGTCTCCCGGCAGCTGCCAACCCCTCCTGCCCCCCACCGCAATGACAGGAAAATCCCCGGCAGCGGGGGGCCTGTGACACGACTCACGTCGAATCGCGTCATTTTGGCCCCGCCCCCTGCTTCACGCTGCCTGTAATATCGGCAGCGTGTAGCGGGGGCGTGGCCAAAATGACGCAATCGCGT
This sequence comes from Taudactylus pleione, assembly GCA_031769625.1. NCBI lineage: Eukaryota > Metazoa > Chordata > Amphibia > Anura > Myobatrachidae > Taudactylus > Taudactylus pleione. Next base: position 1,539,043 of record JAUIMM010000086.1, read on the forward strand.
GGCTCCGCCCCCGCTCCACCCGCAAACTGTTGTAGTCTGGCTGGCCACGCCCCCCCCAGTCAAGCCGATCTGGCTGCTCCCTCCCGGAAGGGGCAGCCAGATAGTCGGCAAGCATGCAATAAGTAATGGTCTCTAGATATTAAAAATTGTCTTTAATGAAATTCAAAATCTAATATTTAGCAATAGGACTAATGCATTCTTCTCAACTGATGACAGGAAAGTCTCAATATAAAGGACAGCTTTATGCTGCAGGTCAGACTTGTTTGCAATTACTCTATATTCCAGTGGTTTCTTTTTTGAATAACAGCAACCTAGAGTATTAGCATTGTTTTTACAGCAACCCTAAGTTTAAGTTTGTTATTGAGAAATTCAGAAAAAAAATGAGTAAAGTAGTAAAGTGAAGTAAATTGTGCTTATCTATCATCCTTAGGGTCAGTTATGTGGTGGTGGACAGGTTTGCACTTTTCTTTGTTCACATATTTACATTACATTGACCATAAATAATTTGATTTGGTGCTGGACCACCAACCTGAGGTTCCCCTGCAAGTGTCCCAGGGTGCCACGGCGCACAATTTGGGAACCACTGGTATATTCTTTTGGCAGTGATCCATGTATGCTGCATACCAGTCACTGGTGAGTAGGTGTTCAGTGGGAAGGTGGGATAAGAGGATGTCTAATTTTTTAAATACACGAGACAAGCCCCCTGTCACAACTACCAGTGTTCCAATAATTTCAGCAGTGTAGGAATTTACATTCTGACAGTTGCAAGAATACTTTCTGCATGGTAAAGTGGAGAGAAGAGTTCTCCCTGTATTGTATATCAGTCACAAGAATGCTCTATATTGTATGGTGGTCAAGAATACTCTCAAAACTACTTGACAGTCACTCAGATACTTTCTGTATTGTATTGGAGTCCAAGGGTGCTCTCTGTATTATGTGGTGGTCACAGGGTTACTCTCCATTATGTGTCACAGTCAAAAGGATGCTCTCTGTATTGTGTGGCAGTCACAATGATTCCCTTTGTAATGTGTTGTGGTCACGTATTATGTAGCTTTCACAAGGATAGTTACTCTGAATGCTTGCAGTAATGTGTGACAGACATAAATATGCTCACTGCATTGCACATTGCTCATTAGGATGCTCTCTATTGTATTTTGGTCTTTTGGATGGTATCTGCATTGTTTATAGATCACTGAAATTCTCTTATGTAGTGTCTGCATTATTCTTAAGGTGACCACATCCCTATACTTATAATAGGTTGCTCACAGCAGTCTCTGGCTTGATATTGAAGGCAGCAGCAGAACCACTTGCAGGATTGCATTGTCCTCTGATGAAGCAAATAGAAAATGTCGCACTTCAACAAAAAACTGAGTGGAGCGCAGAATAGACAAAAATGCAAGATGGAACAAGAAGCTGTTAAAAACTACCCAAATTGGATAGATTTTTTCAACTGGTACAAACACCTTTGAGTTCACAAACTGTGGAAACATCACCAAGTACAGACTGTATGGAAGACCTTTCAACGCCCATGTTGGTGTCACGCTCATAAAATGACGAAGTATCAACGGCCTTAGTCATGGATGATATTAATAATGAAGATACCCTTCTGGCACTGCCAGCCAACAGCCAAACAAACATAGAAGTTAGTCAAGTTCCAGAACAAACACAGCCTCACCAGGATGACAATGTAGGCTTTCAATTACCAATTACTGCAGCACATCCCACGGACAGAGCACACTACCCTGTAAACATTGTTGATCCAGACATTAAAGCTTTCATCATAGAACATGGATCCTGCAGGCCTGTAGGGCCATTTCCACGTGATGAAAACGTTATACTGAGTTCTACTATGAGAAACTGTCAGATTGTGGATTGAAAATACCAAGAATGTGGCTATGTTATTCACCAATTCTAAACAAAGCCTACTGTGAACCTTGTTGGCTGTTTGCGGAATGTAATAGAAAAGGATACCATGAAAGTTGGGCATCAAGAATTTCTGCTTGGAAGGGACAGTCTTGAAAAGTGACGGATCACGAACACAGCACCATACATACAAGTGCTTGTTGCGTGTTTGATCAATGGAGGTTGCATGGAAGAATAGACAAGGATATGGAGAGAGGAATAAAAAATGAGAAAAACTTTTGGAAGAAAGTCTTGGATCGTCTGCTAAATGTTACATTGACATTGGCAGTTTGTAATTTGCCATTCCGTGGCCATCATGAAGTTATTGGGCAGCCGAACAGTGGAAATTTTCTTGCAATTGTTGAGCTCTTGGCTGAATATGATCCTGTTCTTAAGGAACTTTTGGGGAAGGAGTCTGATGCTGCCAAGTATAAAGTGAAGTACCTAAGTCCAAAAATTCAAAATGAGTTCATTCAGGTACTTTCCTCACATTTGGAGAAGACATTGATGGATGAAATTGCTGAAAAACCATTCTATTCAATCCTTATGGACACGACGCAAGACATTTCTAAGTGTGATCAGATGAGTTAAATTTTCAGATATGTAACTGTAATTAAGGATGAGAGTGGCAGACCAACAAAGGTACTGATTAAAGAGACGTTTCTTGGATTCCGACGGATCACTGACCAAACTGCCTTGGGACTGTCTGACGAAATTCTTAATGGTTTACAAAAAAATTTGATGAGTGGCATCTACAATGGTGTCCAAGCTAAGATAAAAAATGTAGAAGAAAATGCTTTGTATGTCCACTGTGCATCCCATAATCTGAATTTGGTTGTGAATGATTCTGTAGCAGAAATTCAAGATGTTCAAAAGTTCTTTGACGTCTTGCAGAAGTTGTACACTTTTTTTGCTGCTAGCATTAAGCGTTGGAGTCTTCTCGAACCGTACCATGAATATAAAAGCATGAATGTACATGGTCATCCTAATGTGATTGTGTCCTACTCGGTGGGCTAGTAGGTTTGATGCTGTAATGACAGTGCTGCATCGATTAGTTGCAATAATGAAGGCGCTAACACAGATTATTTTGCTAGGAAAACCAGATGAAAGAGCTGAGGCTAGTGGCCTGAAAAAAGCTATGGAATCTTTTGAATTTGTTTTCATCCTTGTTATTTGGTACAAGGTCCTGAAATCAGTTCAAACAACTTCTAAGTCCCTTCAGGCAAAAGATGTGGACTTATCAAAAAGTGTGAACTTTCTGGCACAGGCTACCAATGACATGACTGAACTAAGAAATCATTTTCAGCCAACCAAGGAGGAAGCTGTGGCATTAGCAAAAACTTGGAAGATTGATGCCAGTTTTAGCAGAAAACGCACATGCGCTGTATCAAAACACTTTGATGATTTGGCCAAACACGAACCCTTCAAAGAACCTGAAGATGCTTTTAGAGTTAACGTGTACTATGCCACACTCGATGTAGTTAACACACAACTCAAAAACAGGTTTAAAGGTATGATAGAAGTTGTAGACAGATTTGGCATTCTTATACCTGCCAACTTGTTAAAGGCGATAAATGAAGAAGTTGTAAGGTCAGCAAACAAGATTGCAGAATTGTATCCAAAATTTTTGTCAAGCTCATTTGCCGAAGAGTTGCTAACCTTGAGAACTGCACTAAAGGTAGACATTCAGAAGTTAAACAACATAGCTGATTTTGCACATATGCTGATTGTGGAAAACTGTACTATTGCAAGCAGCTTTTGTAACATTTGCGCAGTTTTACTATTGTTCTTGACCATACCAGTCACAGTGGCTTCATGCGAGAGATCATTCTCAAAGCTCAAATTAATCAAGAATTACCTTCGAAGCAACATGTCTCAGGAGCGGCTGCAAGGATTTTCACTTTTAAACATAGAATGTGAGGCAGCTAGAAAACTTATCATGGATAAAGTTATTGATGACTTTGCTGAAGCCAAGGCACGGAGAAAGAAGTTCAGATAGTTGTCAAAAATAAAAGTATGGTTTTTTTTCTTCACAAGAAATGCTTTTTCGTTTTTAGTGTTACCAAAATGGCATTTTGTGGGGAAGGAAGGGGGGGCGCCAGTAACTTTTTGGCAGGGGGGAGCAAAATTTATAGTTACGCCACTGACACCTACTAAAAGATGGTCTAATTTTAGAGCATTTATGTAAACACAACTTTCTTATATTCCTTCTAATGCTGCCCATCCACTGCTAGATGCGGGGACGACGGCACGATTACACCATCATAATGGTGCCATCGTCCCCCTAGGGGTGAAGTGCATACACTGAACGTTCAGACGTTCAGTGTATGCAGATCAATCATCCCCGAACATGACAACCTGACGGCGGTCGTCAGGTTGACCACCATGTTCGGGCGATGATAGATGTTAAAAACGACCAGCGGGCAGCGCATCGCTGGTCGTTTTTAACATTTTACTGGCCGATTTACGGGCGATTACCAAGCGATTGAGCGATAACGACGGACGTTATCGCTCAATCCCTATGTTTAATCACCTAGTGGATGGGCAGCATAAGTGTACTCTCCTCTGAGCATCCCAATTTTACCTCTTCTGGCGTAAGGGAATGCAAGTCAACAATACATTTTAGGGGAGGATGTACTAAGCTCTGGGAAGTGATATATTGGAGAGTGATAAACTACTGACCAGCTCCTAACAGTCAGTTTTCAAACAGAGCCTGTAACATGACAGTTAGGAGCTGATTGGCTGGTAGTTTATCTGTCTCCAATTAATCACTTTCCAGAGATTAGTACAACTCCCCCTCTATGACATCACATTTTTGGTACACTTGCATTGTACAGAAATACATATCTTAAGTAAAAAAGTTAACATACTGTAAATGAGACCCTCAGTATGATGAAGCTCATTTGACTGGTACATCATAAATGCCAAGGCCTGGTTTGTTCCAGATTGGATGGAGCAAGAGAAATCCAGAAAATACTGCTACATTGGTGAATCAAGGGAAGTTAACCATACCAAAACAAAAATCTAAAGGCCCCCATACATCAGCAATTGATTGAAAAAGGGAAAGATTTTTAAACACAATCGATTGTGGCAAATCTGCAATCGATTGAAAAAGAGAAAGATTTTTATACACAATCGATTGCAAATTGCAAGATTGCTGCAATCAATTGCTGATGTATGGGGGCCTTAAGAGATAATTAAGGAGAGTCGGAGAGTAAAAGCTGGCTAGAGATGATCTTACAACTTAAAACAGAGGGAAAGGGGCAGCTGTTTTCATCAACAGTAAAGGCTACAACTGCTGTGCAAGTATCAACTCTATGAGCAAAATTCTAAGCAGCGTATCGACAAAATATAAAAGCAATGCAGGACCAATGATGTGAAGAGTCTACTCTTGGTGTGAGGGTATGCTATACTTCGTGGGGTGTGGGTAAAAGCCGGAAACACAGTAAATGCATTGAAAAAGCCGGAAACCATGTAAAGTGTATTTAAAAAGCTGGAAACCATATTAAATGTATTGAAAAAGCCGGAAACCATAGTAAATGTATTGAAAAATCTGGAAACCATGTAATGTGTATTGAAATAATCCGGAAATCATATTAAGGGCCATATCCAGTTATCTGTGAAAAGCTGCGGTTTGGCGAAAAATGACTATCGTGCTATCCCATTAGACGTGGCTTTTTGCACATGCAAATTTTGTGCAGCTTAAAGCGGAAAATAGTTTTCACCAAAAAATTTACAAAACCCCTATTTTGGGCTAAAAATTTGAGGGCTTGGTTCAGAACCCTTTGGACCCCCCCACCTCTATTGACTAATTAAGCAAAAATCATTTTTAAATAACTTAATTCCCCATAATAATGACATGTCATTTTGGGGGTCAAAGTGTAAAAAGTATTAGAAAATGGGTTTTAAGTAGTGTGGTAGGAATTTTGGGGGCTGTATGGATGGGAATAGTGTTTTTGGGATTGCACATGGCTGCAGTAGGTGTATTTTTTACTTTTTGTACCCTAAAATGAAAAAAATATATACTAGCACCCAGTTTTATGTACCCCTAATTTAACTGCAACATTCATTTTGTCCAAAAAACTTACTTTCATTATTCCACTGTTAAAGAAAAATGAATAAATAACAGCCATTTGACACAATTTAAAAACTAAACTATTAACCAATGTTAGTTTACCTTTTTGGGGGATACAGGCACATTTCCCAATTTTCAGGCACGCTTTTTGTCATATTTATTTTTAAGGCAAATGCTCATTGCATCTTTTGTAATAGGATTGCCCAAAACCCTGCATATGGGATAGCGGAAAAAAGTGACACATTCGACCGAAGGGTGCAAAAAGTTTGCACATGCAAAAACGTAACCTAATATGATTTCCAGCTTTTTCAATACATATACTATGATATCCGGCTTTTCCATTACATTTACTATGATTTCGGGCTTTTCCAATACATTTACTTTGGATTTCCGGCTTTTCTAATACATTTACTATGATTTCCGGCTTTTCTAATACATTTACTATGAGTTCTGGCTTTTCTAATACATTTTCTGTGATTTCTGGCTTTTCTAATACATTTTCTATGGATTTTCGGCTTTTTCAATGCATTTACTATGGATTTCCGGCTTTTCCAATACATTTACTATCGATTTTTAGCTTTTTCAGTACATTTGCTATGATTTCCGGCTTTTCTAATAAATTTTCTATGGATTTACAGCTTTTCTAATACATTTTCTATGGATTTCCGGCTTTTCTAATACATTTACTATGATTTACGGCTTTTCTAATACATTTACTATGATTTCCAGCTTTTCTAATGTACTTTCTATAGATTTCCGGCTTTTTAAATACTCTCTACATTGTTTCCGGCTTTTTCAATGCATTTACTATGTTTCCGGCTTTTACCTCTTCCTACTTCCTGTAAGATAGCCCAATAATGGAGGAATATTGCCCCACTGTTAAAGCAAATATGCAGAAGAGATTATTTATAGCCAAGTGCCATAACCACTGGAGAGCAGGGGATGAACAGAACCAACGTTGAGTGTGCACAAGAGTAAGCAGCATGCAATGATCAAAAGGACTTTATCTACATAAGAACAAAAAATACCTTGTTCTTATTGGCAGGTTAAAGATGTATTAGAGGAGAAGATGGATGACAAGGCCAATCTCTCCTGAGTGTGCCACAGTGAACCAAAGGAAACTGGTAAATCGATAACCCACAGAATAATTACTTCTGAAGGGGGCACAATGAGAGGGAATCAGAGCACCCCATTCAGTAATGATAAGCCTAGGAAACATAACTAAGTGTGAAACTCTCCTACTAACCTCACTGAAGACAAGGAGCACCATGGCATTGTTTATGTCTTTATCAACATTTATTAATGTAGTACCAGCATATTCCATTGCACTTTAGAACAAAACAGTAATAAAATGAGACTTGGTAATAACAGAGAGTTAAGAAGACCCACAAGCTTACAATTTATAGGAAAATAGGAATCAGATACATGAGGAAAAGTGCTGCATGTTGCTATTTCCTCTAACCAGATTGCAAAGGCTCTTTGTGGGCTATATGCTCCAGTCACACAGTAATGTTGGTCTGGGGTCAGTGGGTTGTGTGTTTGTAGAAGGAGAACATATGTGAAGGTACAGAGGACAGGTACTATATTTGGTCAGAACAGCTTATGGAGGTTATGTGGGTTGTTTTTGATACACTTGTCTGAAGAGATGAGTTTTCAGGGAACATTTGAAGGTTTGGTGACTAGATGAAAGTCTTGTTCTAAGAGTTAGGACATTCCACAGAGTGGGTGTTGTGTGTGGGAAAATATTCCACAGAGTGGGTGCAGCTCAAAAAAGTCCTGTAACCATGAATAGGAGAAAGCAATGTGTGTGGATGAGATACAAAAATCTTGTGCAAAGTGAAGGGTTGAGCTGGGAGATAGTTTGAGATAAGCGTAGAGATGTACGTTGATGTTGTTTGATAGATAGCCTTATGAATAAATAGAAGTTTTTTATATTGGATTCAGAAGAAATAGGAAACCAAATATAAGGACGGACAGAGCTGAGCAGCAATAAAAGAACAAGTGAGAAAGTTCAGGCTAGTTGCTGCATTCAAAATATACTGTAGTGGTAAAAGTCTGGTCAGGAGAAGACTATTAAATAGTATACTGCAATAATCAATGTAGCAAATAATGAGTGCATGAATTAGAGTTTTTGAAGTGTCTTGGTTAGGCATGAGAGTATTGTGGACACTTTTCATGTATGTAACATGATTTGGATACAAATTGAATATAGGGTGTAAGGAATAGTTCAATATCAAGGCTGATACCTAGGCAGCAAGCTGATTGATTGTCTCTAGTGCTCTGGTACATATGTGAATATGAATACCAGAGCACTAGTGACAATCAATGCATCAAGGATCAACCAAAGATGGCCGCTGCCACACGGGAAGTCCTGATCACAAACACTAGAGGAATCGGAGTATGGTGACAGATAAGAAGATTGAACAACTATCCACACTTCCACATAAGAACCTAAAATCTGAGTATGGGACTGAGCAAGTGCAGTGCTCACAGACTGAAAATACCTTTATGCGCATGCACAACAGCCGGAACCTGGATTAATCATTGGACATGGACTATAAAGCACGGTAAGCTGATATGAACAGCCATTGGCCCTTGATAATGACCCAGAAGGGATGAAACACGTTGGAAGGATTCACATATCAGACACCTTTTTCTGTGACCTTATATTGTATATTGCTATTATTATCAAGTAGTTAAAGTAGATTGGTATTAATCATCGAGACTCGGTACTTATATGTACTTGGTACCCAGGCCCTTACCTGCATGCACATACCAGACGCGATTGCAGAGGGGTGCCAGGCCAGCAGACACATCATTTGATAAGTAACTTTATCTTACCTAATATTACTGCCACATAGTGTCCATATCACCCTTATACTGCGTCTATTATTCCTGTGGTATCTGAGGGTTGGGACGGAGGAGTTTCACCTTAACACCATAAAGAAGGGACTTTTCTTATATATCACATCTACCAGCCTCAAGTTATTGCCCACCAGGGCAATATAATTATATTTATACCCAAAATACCACAGATTGCTTCCCTCCATCCTATTTTTACTTAATACATGTCAAGGAAGTTGGGATACTTCCTGAGGCAGCAGCTATGGTATTACACTTTCCCCTATTCTGTGAGCGCTGACCTCCTACAGTAATCTTTAGTATTTCCCACAAAAATGTGTACGCCACAGCACTTACAGGGGCCACTCAATGTGCAACAGGTTGAATATTTATGACAGGAGATTGGAGGTGAGTGTACAGGGAAATGGGTCTTCTGAATGGCAGCATCTGCTTGGTGGGAAGTAAAAGTTTTGAGGGTTAGCCTACTTTTATTAGGTTGTTAGGACTTTAGCATTAATATATAGAAAAGTAAACATGGTTTAATTTGAAATAGGTAAAATGGTTTAATAAAAAAGGAATTGTTTGAAGTGGCATATCATGTTTTAATGGGTTGGGGTGGATAAATAAAGGATGGAAAGTTTACACCAGGGAAAACAAACAGAAATAACTTCCATGGTAAAGTTTAATCTAAGTTAGAGTAGTCTCCTGGATTCAGGACAATGAGACAACCATATAGTGAAGATCATAGTAGATAAAAATATATTAAACACTAGCGCCCTGTCCCGGCTTTGCACTGGAGCAATTTAGAATTTACAGCGATAGTCTTATTTAACCAAGGTCTTAGAAGATTGCTTTGTAGACAACATTAGTAATTTTTCCTCCTGACGTCAACACAAAAAGATTTAGTCTTGCCATGACATGCAAAAAGGACACAAAGTTGTCCATGAGCAAAGCAGTCTCCACCTAGGTCAACTCCAGCTATGGTAAGTGTCTGTCCCTGTGCTTTATTTATTGTCATATCAAAGCAGACTCTTACCGGGAATTGGTCTCATTTGAAATTAAAGAATCGTTTTTCACAGAAATGAAATAGGAACAGTTTAAAAAGGGAAAAACTGAAATTTTGCATCAGTAAACAGGGTTTCTTCAGAAACCAGATAATACGTATCAATCTCTAAATGGTATAAAATAAAGTCCATCGTTGTGATATATATTAACGGTCGGCCGGCAAGCCCAGAGACTGCGTGGATGTACACAAGGGCTTGCAAGTCAGCCAGCCTGAGTAAGCTGAGGCTTACTCAGCTGCCTGGCATCATCCACCATCGCGACCAAACTTGGTTGCGATGGTGATCCCAGCCTGCAACCTCCGTTACAGTGCTGGCATAACAAATGCAGCAGGGGGTGTCATACACCTCCTACTGTATTTGCATTATTGCAAGGACGCAATTTCAAAGTTGCCTGTGTGAAGGCCTTCAGTCCATCTATTTCTGATAATGGCAGGTGACTAGACAGGTTGGTGAAGAAGGTCATGATGAGGGAAGTATTGCTCTTGCTGAGTCAGATTTATCTTGCACAGGTTCTGGCTTAGTTGGATGGACCACCTTGAGGGCTAAAGAAACAGTAGGGGGGCCTTTACATTTTTGGGATATTTCAGAGTGCTTATTGTGTGAATGATTGCAAACAAATTATAAAACAGTTAAGGAAAGCAGTGTCTTCTATATAGCCTTCAGCTTGGATAGCAATTATAGAACATCAAAACAAGTTAGTTCCTTACATGGGCACATAATAGTAGCAGGGATAGCTACTGTGGCATCTGCAGGAAGACTGGTAAACTGCAAAGAGTGCCCAAGATATAGATAAATAATCTCACAAATAGCCACTAGAGGGCAGACAAGATGTATTAACTAGCTATAGCAAAACTGTAACTGCAGTGACAATCAGGTAATTAGGGGGAGCACACAGCCACAGCAGTAACAGTGTGATTAGACTAAATGCAAAGGGTCCCAATAGGGAACACCCAAAGCACAAGAAAAGTCCTCTTACTTTATGTGAAAAAAAAATCCTCAAATCCTCACCACTAAAGCAGGGGGACAGGACCAAACCATATCTGCATGAATAGTTAACTTTCCTGCTGGGGTCTGCAGGAAGCTGTGGCCCAGGTTTAGTATTTACACAGCTCGCCTTCTCAGGAGCGGTGAGCTAAACATTGAGGTTTTGTTATTGACCTTCCAACATTTGATGAAATATTACTGCTTTATTGGTCATCTAGTATTATCCCATTCTAGGGGTGTATTGTGGGCAGCTAACTTCATCCCAGTCGCACCAAGGCAAGATAGAAGTTAGCGCCCTCCATGTCGACTTTTCGACATTGTAAAACTAATGACATGCCCATGACATTAAAAATTAGTTTTATTGTGTGACTCAGTACTCCAGTAACAGCCCATTTCCCAATAACCTATTGCAGCTCGCCCATGAATGCAGATCCATGCGACTTTGCGCATGCCTAAAATGAGCAGTTCAGAGTGAAATACAATGCAGAGCATGTTTGAGACTGAAAAACGGTTCAAACACATGGTCGTTGCTTAGTCATAGCCGCTGGCTTCCTGCTTGGTTACATGATGGTTACAAGTCACTTGAAAATTTAATAAGACATAATAAACTTATCATTAAATATTCAATTACAATAAAGAAAACCTACAGAGTCAGTAAAACATATGCATAAATGCTAAAATAGGAGAAACAACCTGCAACACTCCTGATGAAATGGCCAGCTCATTATGGCCGAGATACCCGTTAAGGGATCCTCACTTTTTTTGATGTTTGTGCATTCGGACATTACAGCTGTACTTCAGCATGTTTTTACTGCATACACTGACAATGGACCGCTACAGCTATAACACAATATCAATCTGCGTCTCAGGACTCTGATACTCTGTCTCCTCTGTGAGCTTTACATGCAGACACTCTACCTACTCCTATAGTGGTCAAGATCACGGCACCTCCACTGTTCTCTATTCCCAGTTTTTGGTACCCAGACTTGAGCTGTAAATACTGTTGCTCTGCTCACAAGCTATTACTCAGAGATGCATCCAGCAGGATATGTGAATTTTGTCTAAAATCAGGAGGCAGCAGTTTTTACAGCATACAGCTAATCCTTACTATTTTCACCATCTATTGCTATCAAGAGCCATTACCACAGGCAACTACCAATCTGAAATGCCTGCTGGTCTGTGAGTATGCCTAGCCGGCATAGGCTCTCACAGTAAGAGTACTGCATATTACATAACTGTTTAAGGGTTTTGTTTACACCCCTGTTCCATTTTTATATTGCAGCCCTTTGTTATCCGAGGATACAGCATTGGATCACTTGCGAGAACATCAGCCATCTGGTAACCCTCTGGCTGTCTCATATTCAAAGTAGGGTCAAGTAAGTCTGCATTGGAAGATGCTGACACTGGACTTGGCACTCCCAGAAAATGGGGTGACAGCTTGTCAATCAGGCTGCAGCTTAGGGGGCATGCCGTGCCTCGATGCAGGACCCATTCTGCACATACACAGAATAGGTCGTGTGCAATCCCACCACCACTGAAGTTGAACACAAACCATTGGGGTTTATATCCTTGCACTTAACTCATGTCCTCCCTGAGCCAACACAAAAAAAATCTTAAGACGAAGCAGTAACAAAGGTGTTCTGCATAGCTATTATACTTACACAAACACTTTCCATGCTCCACAGCATCATATGTAACATCACAAATCAACAGTTGAGACCCAGGATGATAAAGAAGTGATTCTCCATTCTGGCGAAGGAGCAATATGTGCCCCCCTGCATAGCATGAAAGGCCACAACAGTCCTACTTTGCCCAAGCTGTACCTGCTCCTGATACTGCTGCAGCCATGCTGGAGTTCTGTGCAGTCCAAAAGAACTTGTGGTCCATCAGTCAGCAATGCCCAAGGGCCTAAAATATATGACAATCTCATAACAAATACAAAATAGATTTGAAAACTCTTTAGAAAATATTTACACCAGCTGTGATAACCCAAATTGGGGTTCTGTATCGGTAAGTCAGTTATGTCAGATGTGCTGCAGTGTGCAATACCTGTTTCCTTACCACCTCTGGTTCTTATCTTGGCTCGGTTTCCTCTATGTTATTCAAAGCAGTTGTTCACAATAAGTTAAATAGGGAAGCAATCGGGAAGCCGACTGCCTAAATACCGGCAGCCGGCTTCCCGACTGTCATTTCACGGCAAGGGTGAAATGCCGGGCATCTAGATGTAGACGCCCGCATTTCCCCGACGCCGGGAGACCGGGGCCCGGCATCCTGATCGTAGTGATGCCGGGCGCCGCGAGCGGACAGCCATGGGGGGGGAGGGTTAGGTTTAGGGCTCCCGGGGGGGACTTAGGGTTAGGCACCCCCAAGGGAGGGTTAGGGTTAGGCTAGGGGGAGGGAGGGTTACGCTTAGGCACCCCCGGGGGGGACTTAGGGTTAGGCACCCCCCCGGGGGACTTAGGTATAGGCAGCGGGGAAGGGGGTGATTAGGGGGATTAGGGTTAGGCACTTGGGAGGGAAGTTAGAGTTAGGCACCCCTAAGGAGGGTTAGGGTTAGGGGCTGCCGCTGACGGGAATCGAACCGGCGGTATTTCATACCCATTCCGTTAAATAAGAGGTGAATTTATTCCCACTTTACCATTTCGTAAAAGAATGAACTTGAGCAAAACAGGGTTACATTAACAATCCACGTTACAGTAAATGCATACAAGTATACGACAACAGTAAATGGACTCTGGTCCCGCGGTAACTTTAACCAGAACACTTCATTCTTGTGCTATGAATGAAAGAGTTAGTGCTATATTTACACTCTACACAACTTTGCTACACTCTCAATGCAATAGTACTATTAACCATTTATGAAAAACAGTATATTTCAGAGCCGGTCGTTCTGACAGAGCGCTCGCTCTGAATCAGGGCCGGTCTTTTTTTTTTTTTTCTTTAGAACAGGCTCCTGGCCACTCGCATAGCTATAGCGAGCGGCCAGGAAGATAGTCGCGATGGTCAAGACCATCGGGCTTGAGACAAGACCCTTGTGGTAGGGTCTCGTTGCTGCAAGCCCCAGAGAGATATCGGCTCTAACAGAGCCTAAATCTCTACCACTGACATCACTCGTGATGTCAGTGGGGCCGGCCCTAAATGGAAATGGAGGCGTTCACATGGGAACGCCTCCGTTTGGGCAGCCACTCCCTCAGCCTGCCCACCAAAGTGGGCGTGCTGTCACTCAACATCGACAGCACACCCCCTTTGGTACGAGACCCGGAGCGACGGATTTCTCCCGCATGCGCACGACGGAGCCGGCTCCGTCATGCGCAGGCGCTCTGGGCCACCATCGACCCGGTTGCAAGCGCTCAGCGCTTGCGACCAGGTCTGAATCAGGCCCTTAGTCCCCAAAAGTCGGGACAAAAACCCCTTTTGTTGGTGCACTCTTGAATACTTTGTAGTTTATACATTAAAACTTCCTGATGACTGGTGATACTGCACTGCCCCTTGATATTGTCCCTTACACTGGTACTGACACTTATTACTCTTGGATGCTGCAAGCCCGAGCCTGTGAAGTCCTTTAAGTAAACTGTAGCTGTCCCTGTAGAAGGCTGCCTCTGCCAATGATGGATATTTTCCTGTGGTATTTAACTTTCATACGTAGTCTATACAGGTTTTACTGTACCATAAGTAATGCTGTACTCAGAGGGATCTGAAGTATTCTGATAATGGTTACTTTGTATGCAGGTGGTTAACTCTAGCTGTCACTAACAATTGATAGATTGTAAAGGACCTTGACAAAGGACATGATGCCCAGCAATTAATCAAGGAACTGTGGCTGCACTTTACTCTACTCGGCACTGTAGCAGCTTCTAGGAAATAATCCTCACTTTAAACACTGTCTCTCACCTGCACTGGCGTAGGTGCTGCAATGAAGAAATTATAGTTCTTTCTAGTGCCGAAGTTATGAAGAGTGTTGAAACTGCTTACACAAGCGGAGGGAGGGTATATATTAGGTGCTGAGCCTATAACTGTCAGGCTGCAGGAAAAATAATGGGTGGCTGCAGTCTATATACTGTGTATTAGGCTAGTACTGCCTCAATTAAGTAACCTCAGGGTTATTTATCCTGACATTCCCTGGTAGAGTCTTGGTCCCTTCTGTTAATTTACTGTTCACTGGTGACTGAGTCACAGGGTAACCTCACAGTAAGATGACTGGGTGTATTGTAAGTTACAGACCTTTCTGGGACTTTTCCGCGGGACTAGAGTTCGTTTACTGTTGTCATATACTTGTATGCATTTACTGTAACGTGCATTCTTAATGTAACCCTGTTTTGCTCAAGTTCATTCTTTTACGAAATGGTAAAGTGGGAATAAATTCACCTCTTATTTAGCTTATTGTGGACATCTGCTTTGAATAACATAGAGGAAACCCAGCCAAGATAAGAACCAGAGGTGGTAAGGAAACAGGTATTGCACACTGCAGCACACTTGACATAACTGACTTACCGATACAGAACCCCAAGTTGGGGGTATCACAATGACACCAGAGCTGAATAAGCTTAAGGCTATATGAGTCCTTAGTTTTTTGTAATTGGTTTGAATTTTGTCAACTGTTGCTAGGTAGTGTAGGATTGGGTTTTTCTTCTGGTTGGTTGGTTCTGGCTATGAGAGAGCTCTAGGGAGTGGCAATAGGAGTACCTTATAAGGCTGGTGTATGCCTGGCACCCCATCTTTCTGGACAGTGTGTGTCCCTCCCCCCTCCCTTCTCTTTTTCTTTTCTTTCTTGTGTTTGTGTTCATAGCATCTCAATGTTTATGTTATAATGTTGGGCGAGAAGGTTATACAAACCAGCAGCCACATAAGGTGTAAGAAATCGTTGTGGAGCACATACTCATTAAAGGGCCGTTAGTATGGCCTAACTCAGCAGGAAGACTTTGGGTGTCTGTCTCTGCGGACACGCTCGTACTATACAGTCAGGTGCATAAATATTGGGACATTGACAGAATTTTTATATTTTGGCCTCTATTCACCACCACAATGGCTTTGAAATGAAACAAACAAGATGTGCTTTAACTGCAGATTTTCAGATTTAATTTGAGGGTAATTACATCCAAATCAGGTGAACAGTGTAGGAATTACAACGGTTTGTATATGTGCCTCCCACTTTTTAAGGGGCCAAAAGTAATGGGACTGTCAACTCAAAAGCTATTTCATGGACAGGTGTGGGCTATTCCCTCGTTATTTCATTATCAATTATGCAGGTAAATGACACCCCCAATAGTATAATGATGTGGCACACAGTATTAGTAGTAAATGTGTCCCTTTGTACACAATATGAAAAAATTTAATGGAATGTCATATACACAGGAGAGAAAATTGTCTTGACAGTCAAAAATTTACAGTCAGGTCCTTAAATATTGGGACATTGACAGAATTTTCAGATTTTGGCCTCTATTCACCACCACAATGGCTTTGAAATGAAACAAACAAGATGTGCTTTAACTGCAGATTTTCAGATTTAATTTGAGGGTAATTACATCCAAATCAGGTGAACAGTGTAGGAATTACAACGGTTTGTATATGTGCCTCCCACTTTTTAAGGGGCCAAAAGTAATGGGACTGTCAACTCAAAAGCTATTTCATGGACAGGTGTGGGCTATTCCCTCGTTATTTCATTATCAATTATGCAGGTAAAAAGTCTGGAGTTGATTCTATGTGTGACATTTGCATTTGGAATCAGTTGCTGTCGACTCTCAATATGAGATCCAAAGAGCTGTCACTATCAGTGAAGCAAGCCATAATTAGGCTGAAAAATCAAAACAAACCCATCAGAGAGATAGCAAAACCATTAGGTGTGGCCAAATCAACTGTTTGGAACATTCTTAAAAAGAAAGAACGCACAGGAGAGCTCAGCAAAACCAAAAGACTCAGAAGACCACGGAAAACAACTGTGGTGGATGACAGAAGAATTATTTCCCTGGTGAAGAAAAACCCCTTCACAACAGTTGGCCAAATCAAGAACACTCATCAGGAGGTAAGTGTATATGTGTCAAAGTTAACAATCAAGAGAAGACTTCACAAGAGTGAATATAGAGGGTTCACCACAAGATGTAAACCATTGGTGAGCCTCAAACACAGGAAAACCAGATTAGAGTTTGCCAAACAACATCTAAAAAAGCCATTACAGTTCTGGAACAACATCCTATGGACAGATGAGACAAAGATCAACTTGTACCAAAGTAATGGGAAGAGAAGAGTATGGAGAAGGAAAGGAACTGCTCATGATCCAAAACATACCACCTCATCAGTGAAGCATGGTGGTGGTAGTGTCATGGCATGGGGATTTATGGCTGCCAATGGAACTGGTTCCCTTGTATTTATTGATGATGTGACTGCTGACAAAAGCAGCAGAATGAATTCTGAAGTGTTTCGGGCAATATTATATGGTCATATTCAGTCAAATGCTTCAGAACTCATTGGACTGCGCTTCACAGTGCAGATGGACAATGACCTGAAGCATACTGCAAAAGCAACCAAAGAGTTTTTTAAGGCTAAAAAGTGGAATGTTATGCAATGGTCAAGTCAATCCCCTGACCTGAATCCAATTGAGCATGCATTTCACTTGATGAAGACAAAACTGAAGGGAAAATGCCACAAGAACAAGCAGGAACTGAAGACATTTGCAGTAGAGGCCTGGCAGAGCATCACCAGGGATGAAACCCAGCATCTGGCGATGTCTATGTGTTCCAGACTTCAGGCTGTAATTGCCTGCAAAGGATTTGCAACAAAGTATTAAAAAGTGAAAGTTAGATTAAGGATTGTTTAGTTTGTCACATTACTTTTGGCCCCTTAAAAAGTGGGAGGCACATATAGAAACCATTGTAATTCCTACACCGTTCACCTGATTTTTATGTAATTACCCTCAAATTAAATCTGAAAGTCTGCAGTTAAAGCACATCTTGTTTGCTTCATTTCAAAGTGGTGAATAGAGGCCAAAATATGAAAATTCTGTCAATGTCCCAATATTTATGCACCTGACTGTATATTAAAGCGGATGTAAGTCTTCACAGCTCAGTTTACATTTGCCACAGGGAGGGGGGGGGCATATCAGTCGCTTCCTAATATTGGTTAATAATTATATGGCTCAAGCTGAGTATTTGTAGCATCCTTCTTTGCCTCCCAAATTTAGTAAAAGCTCAGGGTCATACCTTCTATAAAAGCAAGTTATGAACATTTAACTAAAGTAGTCTGTGTCGTTATTTTAGTATAAGATAGTTTGTTAGTTGTTATATTGTTTATTAATTGCAATAACGTTATGGACGCCTTATTGGTATCTACATACTATAATTTGTATATTTCTACTGAAATGAATTATAAGTAATATCAGTGTGCCAAGCTACAATATCAAGTATTATCCCCCTGGCTGAGTTGAGATTCCAATTTAATGTGCAATCCACATACTAAGTTACGGGCGTCACAGTTACAGGCCACCTGACATCCTGAGTACAATGAGCAATGATCTAATTATACCTAACAAACAATGTGAGCTATATTTACTATACTGGGTTTAACCAACATGAGTGTAATGAATGTGATTTTTACATAAACATTTACATGTGAAGTATGTGTCAATACGCCTGTATGAAATCTGCAGACCAACTCTGTATTCTCACAGGGACAGTGTGGGACCTCCTCAGACCCTGGTTCTTATGCTGTGTTTCCTCTGCTTTCCTGCCTCTCTCCTCCACATTCTATAACGAAGCCTCTATAATGAGTCTTTTTTTTTTTATAGTTTTCATATGGCCTAATAGAACAATGCCATGTGATTTGAGCAATTTTGCCTGCCACAGTTGCTTATTTTGTTTGACATGATTTCTGGTGGTTTTTTCATCAGTTTGTGAAATTGCAAATAAATATTTCTCTTCATTTGTATTTTTAACATTTATTTAAAAATTTAAATGGCGTTTTGCAGCATGTTTGGTTTGAAAATTCTGATTTGGGACGGAAAACCAGCCCGGGAAATTTATGGAAGCAGCCCTAATGGGGGCGGGATCTGTCGAGGGTGCGGGATCCCTTCTCATAGGGTCTGATTCTGAGTAGGACATAGTTGCAGCCGTCCTTGCTTCTTTACAGTTCCGTCTGTGACTTTAAGCTAATACCACTACAATGTCATTCCCTGGAGTACAGTATAAATATGCAAGGACTGAGACACCCACTTTTAGTGTCTAAGGGGTCTATTCACTAATCCATGGAGAGAGAAAAAGATAGGTCCCAGTTTGAAATATGACAGTTGTTTGCTGATTGGCTGAGACTTATCTTTCTCCATTTATATCTCTCCAAGGATTAATGAGTAGACCCCTAAAACTTTAGATACCACCATCAATCGCACCATTGGAAACTTTTAACAGCACTATGCTAGGCACAGATCATCCATCTAAGTACGGCCTCCAATGTGAGCAATTCAGTGTCTCTATAGACAACCCCCTGTAACCACCTAGGAACACTCAACATATTTTTAATACACTACTAGGTGCATGCGTTTGAATCTGCACTGCCACTCACTGCCACTCAGACACATGTGCAGATCAAAAGCAATGTACAAGAAAAAAAATAAAACACATTATCCCCGACAGGAAAAAAAACAATAAATTATCCCACACAGGAAAAAATAAAACACATTGGTCCCCACAGGAAAATAATAAAAACACTTTATCCTCCACAGGAAAAAATAAAACACATTATCTCTCACAATGTAAAAATACAAACACATTGGACCCCACAAGAATAAAAAACACATTGGCCACTGCAGTAAAAAAAAGTAAAACACATTGTCCTCCGCAAGAAAAAAAATAGGGTGCGTCCCCATCAAAACTAGTACCTGGAGCACAAACTTCATCAACTCCACCACCGCTGGGGTTGGGATGGGAGTAGCAGTAGTGGGAATCTGGATGGGAGTAGTAATAGTAGTGGGAAGCAGGGGGTTGAATGGGAGTAGTAGTGTGGATCTGAGGGTAGGATGGGAGTAGTAGTAATGGCAGAGCTGGTGCAGGCTTGAAATAATAATAGTGTGGGGCAGGCAGAGTAGTAGTAGTTCAGAACAGGGGGCAGGATAGGAGTAATAGTGGAAAGCATGGGGCAGTATAGGAGTAATAGTGGAAAGCAGGGGGCAGGATAGGAGTAATAGTGGAAAGCAGGGGGCAGGATAAGAGTAATAGTGGAAAGCATGGGGCAGGATGGGAGTAGTGGTGGGAATCAGCGGGCTGGATAGGAGTGAAAGAAACTGAACATGAATCACCTCCTCTCCAGTATCACCTCAGCTCAGTGCTGTCTTCTCTCAGCACTGACATCAGCCTCACACAGCCACAGTCTATTAGAAAAGCCCCTGCCATCTGTGTCCTGCTCCTCTCCATCCCAGGCACAGCTGCACACACCCCACACCCCTGCATGGTCCACTTCATCATCACTCGCAGCCCCAGGGAACAGGACAGGATGGCCCAAATAAGAGTGGCTGATGGGGGATGACTGAGGCTGAGGGAAGGAGGGGACACCACACATAGTGGAGCTGGGAACTTCTGGTTTGCATCTGCTGTGCTGAGCTGCCTGTGTAGGAGCCTGGAGGTCGAGGCAAGCCACGGAGGCTGTCAGTTGACTGACGGCCCTGGGCTCTGCAAAGGCTTATGGGAGGAGCTGCAGCGGCTGTGCATGCACAGCCAGCAGCTCCTCCATTGGCCATTTTTTTTAACGTCATAAAGCTTCTGCATTTGTGCAGAAGCTATGCAGCTGAGCTGCCCAATCAGAGTTAAGCTCCAATCGCGGCAGCAGGACTGGGGAACGGAGGCCCGGTTAGACTATTGGGGCAGGTTGAGGAGCCGCCATCACTAAGCTGCTGTGCTGTGCAGCTGCCCATTGTAGAATCACGGCAACGGAACGGGGGTCCATCATTGAAGAGTTGGCTGGGCGGCCACCGGCCACCAAGGGGACCGGCTCAGCAGGAACTGGTCCGGCCTCACGGCAGCCCAATCTGCCGCTGTTGGCAGCAATTTTACAGTGATTTGGTCATTAATAAATTCGGAGAACCCAGTAGTGCTTCCACGGCTGCCCAACCTCCGACATTCCGGGGTTTCAGCAAACACTTAACTAACAAGATGGCCAAAATAAGACAATATGAACACAAACTAAATAAAAATAATAACGGGCTCTCAGGAAAGCAGCTGTATAAAAGGGTTTGTCAGACCCAGCAAAGGTTAGGAAAAAGAAAAGTATATAACCAGCGCTAAAAAACAATTATGAATGTTGGACGGTTTTATAATAAATAAACAAATGTTTATTACACAATCTAAAAATCCTTAGTCTGCAATTTCATATATAGATATCTCTCGTATTGAGGTGGCATACCACTATAGACACAATAATAAAATAAGTGAAATAGAAATAGACACCACTTTGATCCACTCCTAGAATGATTACTGATAATAGAAATGAGAGTTCTCTCCTTAAATCCCAAATTTAGAAGTCAATAGCAGCAATGAAAACTTTAAAAAATCAAGGTAGCTTTGCAGGAAAATCCTCTAGCATCCAGTGAGTCCAGAAACAGGGCTGAAGCTCTATCCGCAAGGAATAACAAGAGATATGGTAAGAACTTACCTTTGTTATCTCTGTTTCTACGAAGTCCATAGGGTCCACAGGGTTGACCTTGGGGTATAGGTTGGGAACCAAATCCGGGCACCACGCAGTTAAAGCTTTTAGCTCCCAGGATGCACTGGGTCCACTCTCCCTATAACCCCACCCCCAAGCCAGAGGCACCTCAGTTTGTAAGTAGCCAAAGGCCGGAGGAGGAGAGAAAAAGAGAGAGAAAACTGGAACACTCAATAACCATACTCACCGAAATGGGAGACGGAAAACCGGTGACCAGCCACACAGCCCATATGAAGCCAGGTGCGTCAGGGCGGGCGCCCTGTGGACCCTATGGACTTCGTGGAAACAGAGATAACAAAGGTAAGTTCTTACCATATCTCTTGTTTTCTACTTCAGGGTCCATAGGGTGTCCACAGGGTTGACCTTGGGGATGTCCCAAAGCAGTTCAACCAAGGGTGGGGACGCTCCTGTGCTGAGAGGAGAATCCGTCGCCAAAAAGGAAGCATCCTGAGAGGCAAAGGAAACCAATGCCTAGAACCTTAAAAAGGTGTGGACAGAAGACCACGTGGCCACCTAGTAAGGCAAAACAGCCGAGGCGCCACAGCGAGCCGCACACGAGGGTCACATGGCCCGAGAAAAAACAAGCATCCACAACAGGAAGGCCTATCCATGGGTAGGCCCCTGAGGAAGACCTACGAGGCCATCCAAGCCAACATTTGGTTATAGGCCGGCCATCCTTTCCTGTGAAAACCAGAAATCTCAGACCACCAATAAGGAGTCCGATTTCCGTAAGGAACCTGAACGGATCACATAAATCCAAAGAGGCCAGACCACAGTCAATGAGGCCACACCAGCCGAGAGGACTGGGGACAGAATGGCCGTACCATAAGTTCCAGAATAATATGGAACCTGAAAACCACTAAGAAGAAACACAGGGCGAGAGCAACTCCCACCCTGACATGATGCCCTCCAGAAGAGGGAGCCACATGAGAACGCTCCCAATTCAGACACTCTCCTGGTTGATATAAACACCCTGAGAGAAAGAGAGAGCCTAAGCAATAGACCATGTAATGGCTATCACAACCAGCGGTTCCATTGACTGTCCCCGGAGGTAACGAAGAACCACTACTTACTCCCAAGGAGTCCCTAGGGAGGACAAATGGAGGCATAATCAAGAAAACACTCCAAAGGATGAACTGGATACCAGAGTGAAGCAATTCCATATCTTAACCATACTGACAGTGTAGAGATCCGCACTGTCAGGAAGACCAGGCCAAGTGTGAAACCCAAGCCAGCCGGAAGGAATGCCAGAATATCTGGAAATCCTGGACACCGGAGGATTGTATCGACAGGTACAATACCATAAGATTTATGGCTGCCACAGTTTGTGGTAGGTCCCAGCAAAAGCTGATCCATGTGCTCTAATCATTCCAACGATGACAAAGCCAGGGAAGCCGTAAGACCACTGTAAGGACACAGTCAAAGACAAACGACCCAGGTCCAAGGCAAAACCAAGGACCCTGAGACAACAGGTCCGGGCAGTGAAGCATCAGGGATGGAGTATCGATGTAGAGACTCCGAAGATCCAAGTACCCCTGACATCTGGGACAATCAGGAGCCACCAGCAGGAAAGCATCTCCGTCTCGATTGAACCACTTCCAAAGACCTCGAGGAAGAAGGGAGACCGGAGAACACAGGTACACAAAGTGGAAGGACCACTTCACCGACAAAGAGTCGCTGAAGTTTGCTTCAGAATCCCCAGAGCTGAACTGTAACACCATAGTGTGATAAAGTCAGAAGGCCATGAGGGTCACCTCAGGGGGGCCCCCCCTGCTCACCAGGAGATGAAACCTCTCTTGGGGAAGAGACTAGTCCCCGGGATGCACGTCGTGACGGCTGAGGACTCCCGCTTCCCAATGGAGAGCTCCTGAAATGAACGCTGCCGAGATGGTCGGGAGGAGACCCTCGGACTATGTCCGAATATGTGACATACCTGTCATTGCCACCCAACGAACAGTGTTGCTAAAAAGGAAGCCACTGTCCTGACCCTGTCGGACTGAACCTTTTCAGGTTCACCGGGAAACAAGAGTTATGCCAGAGTAAGTTAATTGACAGGGTGGAATCAACAGACGTCCAACTGCACTGAAAAGGATTCGATCCAGACACTGTCCCTAGCAAAGAAAACCCTGGACGAGATGGCCATAGCCACCAGGACAGGGACCGACTTGCCTCCGGAGAGAGCATCATCGTTTGAACAGTTATCCGACAGAAAAAACTCATTCCATCTGGAGATGAGCCAATTATGGAAAGGCCTGGAATGGAACTGAGCCCATTCCACCATGCATCCCAGAGTGTAAAGACATCTGTCGACTGCGCAGACAACCATGTACTCCTAATGGAAGAGAGGAGATTCCGTCTTACGCCAGAAGAATTCTCAGATTCTGAGAATCCAGCAGGGATCCTAGATGAAGAATACCCAGAGAGGGATGCAGGGAGGACTTTTTCCCCGTTGATTAAACGTCTGCACCCTGAAGAAGCCACAGTCATCCTGACCTGGCCGTAAAGTACCCCGGTGATCCCGCTAAGAGCAGGAGGCCGTCCAGGTACAGGAGCATTGGGATATACTGAACAGAAGAACTGTCAGAAAATCCAAAACGCTGGTAAACCCCTGTGGGGCTGAGGACAGTCCCAACAGGCAGAGCCCGAAAAATTGTAAGTGTTGCTGTGATACAGCAAACCTCAGCCCATGCTGAGGAAAGGTCTCTGTAAGTACCCGTAGGCACGCGTCCTGTATATCCAGTGATACCCTAAAGTCCCCAGGTTCCAAACATCGTATGATGGAGCATAGGGATTTCCTCCTGAGCCCAGGTAGCTTTAGGAACTGGTTCAGGGAATTGAGACAGAGAATAGGCCAAAGAGGACCATTCAGCCACCGCACCAGAAAGAAAACAGAACAACCAGTCCCTCACTGAGATAGTGGGGATGGCCTAATGAGCTCCGCTTACCGCAACAACTGCATAGCTTTCTGGATCTGTAAGGCCCTTGTAAAGAGGGCGTACCCTCCTACCCACGTAGCCGCGGCAACTTGACACCAATACCGGGCGAACTGAGAAAATCGGT
This sequence comes from Taudactylus pleione, assembly GCA_031769625.1. Taxonomy (NCBI): domain Eukaryota; kingdom Metazoa; phylum Chordata; class Amphibia; order Anura; family Myobatrachidae; genus Taudactylus; species Taudactylus pleione. The sequence goes on from JAUIMM010000086.1 coordinate 1,563,649, forward strand.
ATCTCCCAGTTGTAGGCCTGTCCCGTCAGACTGAAGAGATATCCGTAGGTTCAGAAGCAGGATCGGCTGGCAGTCCAGGCCTGCTCGGTACTGGATATGTCGGCCCTTGTAGATGCCGACAGTCTACGAAGAAACAGACCTTTAGGCTGACCCAGAGGACAAAAAAGACTTAACAGACTTAGTCTGAGGCCTTGTAGTGGGCATAGCTGAAAGCGGTAAACTTGTCGTTAGTAATACTGCCAATGTTACTACAATCTTGTCAAGGTCAGGACCAAACAATATCAACCCTAAAGATGGTATCTGCACCTCTGCATTCCCAGAGCGCAGCCATAGGGTATTACGGAGGATACAGTCGCAGCCGGAACTCTGAAAGTTAGGAGACTGGTATCCAATATAGGCATTTCCACCTATGACAACAGCATATATTACGTGAGCGACCAAATACATTTGAACCCCCGACGTGTTGGAGGGGAAAAAACGTTACAAATGCATCAACCCAATATGCAATAGTATTAACCAACCATGCTATAGCCATGGTAGGATGGGTAACAACTCCTGAAAGCAAGTATACTGATTTCAGGCAGAGTTACCACCTACGGATCCGAAGAATCCGACCACGCAGGAATGGGAGGCGTAGTAACGTCTGTAATCAGACGAGTAACACGCCCATCCCCCCCAGGAGGGGCTCGTGATGACCCTCAGGGAATTTGGGACAGGAGGCCAAACACTGTTGTAACACCTCCTATCTGGCAACAGCCAGAGTCCCGCTATGCGATCCACCCGCTAGTCAGCAACAGGTAACCCGAAGGCACGCAATACTGAGGGTGTATGATACAGGTGCAGGTCAACATTCACTCTAACCAGAATGGACCTGCTACCAGCCCTAAAGCAGGGATAATAATACCTGAAATAGGCTTCCCCCCGTGTAAGTGGGAAAGAGCCCCGAACAGTACCCAGTTCACGGCAGAGCCAACTGGGAAGTAACCACAGGGCGTCAACCACGCCAATTAGCGTTTCGTAGAAAACGACATCCACCCAGGGTGGCTGTTGTGGTAATCCCTGCAAGGGGAATGACAGACTATTGTGGCACCAGGGGGAATTCATATACTGCGAAAAACCCCTGCAGGGAGCGGTAGTCTGTGTCACAGGGGAAGAGTGCAAGAAGCTGCGAGATACCCTGAGATGAAAAGGGCAGTATGGTGAAGTAACCCCAAGTGAGGTACAACAATGGGGCCCGCCCGGCGATCCGCAATTGAGAGGATCCCGAGAAAACAAACCGCCCAAGGGGGTCGTGAAAGAGGCCGGCACCAGATGACGCCACATACAGAACCCTTTATGAGTCAAATCCTCCGCACTAACACCTGCAGCACATGACTTGCAGGATAGTAAAAATGGGTGCAGTATAACGCTCTATCTCCTGGTCAGACATATCTGACCAATCTTGGCAGAAATATTAAGCAGCACTATACTGGTCCTGACTGATGCCAAAAATTAGCTGCAGGGACCCATTTTCAGCGTATGCAACACACAGTTCCATCTAAAATATGGCAACGTGCAGCACGCAACAGTATGTGACAAACCACACAAATATTAACAAGTATATAAATGTGAGGTCTCAGAACCACCCTAAGTACAGCTGTATTAGGGCAGATAAAGAAAAGGGATAGATATACACTGACAGGTGAGAGAATAAAGTACAGTCAGCACTAGCATAAGTCACATACAATGCAGATATATACATATATACATAAACATGTCATATAATATACTGCACTATTACACTGCATTCAACTGCCCAGATTCAGTGTCTGGGAAGGCTACAGCGCTGTGTACACTGACCTGATGGTGAGGTACGCAGGGGGACTGGACTCACTGCCATCCTGAGAGATTTCTGCTGCACCACAGAGATAAAATGGCCGCTGGAGACCTCAGAGGAAGCGTGGCCCGCGGAGGAAGCAGCTCAGCGACGCCAGACTATGGATACTGAAAGGCGCGCTGAGCTGAGGGGAGGAGCCGCTGTAACAGGGAAGGCTGCCTCCCCTGGCCGGCTATTAACCCCCGGGACGCCGGCTCCCTGCACCGATTGTTAAGTCCCTGGTGGTCTAGTGGACACACGGGGTATGGGGGGCCCGCCGCCACTGCCGGCGCCTCCGGTCTGTCCCCTGAGACCGGAGGCACAGGACTGCATTTGAAATGCGCGGATCACCGCAAGCGGTGATCCGCGACCTTACCTGCTCCCCGTGGATCCGGCAGCAGTCCTGGGCGCCCGCAGAGTCCGGCTAGTACAGACTCTGGGGTCCCGCTGAGATCCCCAGATCTGTACTGGCGTCTCAGCGCCAGCGGGGTGACGGAGCGGCAGCTTAGACGTCCTATGGACAGTCCGACGCTGCCGCTCTGAAGAGTCCAAAGTCCATGAAAAAACTTTGTCCCTAAAAAAATAAAATAAGCTTAGGGGCTGCTAATCAGCTCCCCCTGCGCTAACGGTGACCCGACTCCGGCCGGGCACCAACTTAAACTGAGGTGCCTCTGGCTTGGGGGTGGGGTTATAGGGAGAGTGGACCCAGTGCATCCTGGGAGCTAAAAGCTTTAACTGCGTGGTGCCCAGATTTGGTTCCCAACCTATACCCCAAGGTCAACCCTGTGGACCCCCTATGGACCCTGAAGTAGAAAATCCAAACGCTGTAGTATATCTTAGTACCTGGGAGTCCTGATGAACACATTCAAAGATCCAGGGAGATCAGATTGTGGGTCAAGAGTCTCAATGCTTCACGCTGAGCAATGGACGCTCAGCTTCCTCAGGAGACCAAAATGGAGCTGCTGCACATGGACAGCCATGCCAGTTCCTCCCATAGGCCAATTGCGTAGCTCTCCTCACAACACAATCTCCAGGGCAGCCAGGTACACTCAAAAGGTGAGAAAGGGTATATTTACTAAGGTGCGGGTTTTTTAGAAGTGCAGTTGTTGCCCATAGCAACCAATCAGATTCTACTTATTTATCTAGCACCTTCTAGAAGTTAATAGCTAGAATCTGATTGGTTGCTATTGGCAATACTTCTAAAAACCCACACTTTAGTAAGTATACAGCAAAGTGTGAAATGATTTTATTTAATCCCTATAAAAGTAATTAATTCAGTTTACAAGGAAAGGATAAGAAGTATAATTATATATGGTAATTGAGAACACAGGAATATGCGGACTGTACACGTCTCGTCAGAAATTCACAAATATATGCATGCTTATGTATATCACTATTACTTTTATTGCAATTAAGAATGTATAGAAATCATTGAGAATATATAAATTAGTTGTGTGAGTTGAAGAAGACCGTATTTGTCGAATGGCTTCAGCCTAGAGCAGATAGGGCCTTGTCTATCCCCTTTAAAGTAGGCAAATCCTATGTCTTATGCTGCAGCCATCTTGTCTAGTGGTTAGCAAGAAGAATTGTAGCTTTAAAATGTTAGTATAAAATAAAGTGTGTACAGACGAGGAGGCAGCAAGTCTCAGATATTATAAATAAAAGAGTTAAATCAGATAGCCTTGGTCTACAAGAAGCAGGAGCTGAAGGCTAAATGAGAACAGAAAGAAAAGATAATATATTATATTGTCAATATTTTGGTTAGGACATATAAACAATTAGGTTCCAGAATGTATGAATATTAAATAAATTAATATTCTGCATTTTTAGGTTAACTTTAGATATAGCAAAAACGTATACTATGAAGCTCATGAGAGAAAGATGGAGGGGGGCAGTTGTGGAGCAGTCGGAGGACAAAGGAGAAAGGGCACACAATGAGGGTCTTGGGGTGCTGGGTGCGGTTGCCGTACATATGTATGAAATTGGCTGACTGGTATGCTGCACTGAGTGTCCCAAATTTATTTTGCAAATATTCCCTACTACTGCTAATATAACCTAAGTGTTTTGTTGTAACTCTGCATTGGAAAAATACATGTATAATTATGCTGTCTTTAAGTAAAAGCATTGTCATTTATTTTAGAATCTGTATTTGTGTGAATTATTTAATTATCCTTTATAGCAAGTAAGGTTTATAAATAAATCTAGAACACATCGCGTTATCAGTAATCACTGCACAGAGAACGGTCAGAGCCGTGGAAGTAGAGTGAAGCTGTTAAATAGTGGTTACCTTGAGGATTTACTGTGCGTTGGTCATCCCAGGGATAGCTTTCCCATTGCCTTGTCTAATGTCGAAGCTGGATTATTGCCTGAGACAAGATCAGTTTAAAATTGGATCGCAGCGACGCCATCTTGCGACTGGCCGCAAGACGCCATCTTGGAAAGGAGATCGCAAGACGCCATTTTGCGAATGGCCTCCCAAGCGCCATTTTAGATAAACTCACAATTAAGTACATATGGCAATATTACTATTAGCACCATGCGATTGCATCTTTCACCATTTCTCATATACACATTAATACGCACAATTGCGCTGTTAACTAGTCGCATATTAGTGAATGCATAAGACCCTGAATGAAAATGCTGTTTATTAGCTAAATGCGCACGCATCTGTCCCAAGTTAACTTGCATCCTTATATCAAACCCCACATACTCACACATTACATATTCACATACAAGGTTCCATAAGTTTTAAAATATAAGATTTAAGTTTGTTCATTTAGTATAAATGCTGTGAAATAAAGATTATTTGGTAATTAAGGTTTTATACATGATAAGTAAGCCGTGTTTGGTATTGTACTGATGCATGCTCTTTTTACAGAATTCCGGTATTATTGGTGTGGAGATCGCATCATGCATTCTCAACTTATGGACCGCAGAGACTTCAAGCAACAAAATGTATATTATATGAACAATTGTTAGGATGTTGCATGAGGCGGGAAACCAGAGACCCCCAGTTGTTGGAGGCTGGGTTGTGTCTATTTGAATCAGCCTGTTAAATGCTCTGTAACAGATGCATCCCCCTTGGGAACCAATGGCATCAGCAACAAATTTCTCTATTGTTTTGTCTATTCCTGGGGGGTATAAATATGTGTGCTCCAACACTGGGTCTTAGTCTTCGTGCTGAATGCTGATTGACGAGGGGTTTCTTGCTGATGCCTAACATCTGGACCAGAAAGCGCTGCGTATGTATACTGTACTTGGGTCTGTATAATTCATTTGCGCCTAATTGTGTTTGGATCAATAGCGTGTAACTGACTGTACTTTTACCTGAATAATACTTTGTGCTTTGGAACCACAGATTCCAGGTCTGAAGTCTTTATTTACTGTATGACTGCGTACGCAAATTAGCGTCATCCTTAGAAGGTATAGGCAGGATATTAGAAGGTATAGGCAGGATATTAGAAGGTATAGGAAGGAGTGTATAGAGGTTCTAATGCAGTATCGTTACTAAACATTTTGAGATCTATACCCCTTTTACACCAGAGCTAAGACCCGGGTTATTGCAGGGTTAACCCGGGTAGCTCCTTGGTGTAAAAGGGGACAGGGTTGGATTTCCGGGTCGAGTTACCCAGCAATCAAACCCAGGTAAGTTGCAGGCTTTAACACGGGAATGACCCGTGAAACCCTGCAGTGTAAACGGCGCGATGCGGGTCACGCTGACCTGGAGCGCGCCGCATACCGGCCGATTAGCCGGCTTCAGTGGCGCTTGGAGATGACATCATCTCCAAGCATCCACTTCGTTCACTGCAGACCCGGCTCTGGTGTGAACGGCGCCGCCTCGGGAATTTCCTGGGTCGTGCCGGTTTGGAACCCTGTTCTTACCTCCGGGTCAGACCCGCAATTTAGGTATAAAATCAGTATTGCTACAGGAGCAATAAGGTGAAAACATTGGACACATGTTCCAACTTAGGTGATTGCACCTGAAAGTCAAACTGTCAGCTGAAATTTTTTTTCACAGACCACCAAAACAAAGAGTGCAACATTTTTTCCAACGTTAAGATTGTCCAATCTTGAATATGCAGAAGTACATAAAAAATTAAGTCCTTCCAATTATTGTTCATTTATTATGGAATACATTATTATAAGTGTGGCATTTCTAACTATCATAGATTTTGGGGCATATTCAATCGGCCGCATTGATTTTTTCCCTGTGGCAAAAAAAATTGCGGCCAGCCACTGTGTGCTTTACTTTCAATTGCCTGCAAGAATTTTAGCAGCAGCAATTTCAGAGCAGGTGCAAACTCGGGGGAAATAGCTAAAGTATTTTAGGGTGAAAATATAGGGACTTGCTTTAGAGCAGGGGTTCCCAACCACGGTCCTCAAGGCATACTAACAGTCCAGGTTTTGAGGATAGCCATACTGGAGCACAGGTGACTTAATTAGTACCTCAGTTATTTTGATTTAACCATCTGTGCTCAAGCCTGGATATAACCAAAACCAGGACTGTAATACCCCTTTTCCACCTAAATTCCGGGTCTGACCCGGAGTTGGAACAAAGTTCCTATCCGGATCAGACCCGGAATTTTGCCGGCGCTGACTCGGGATATTCCCGAGTCAGCGCCGCTCACACCGCAGACGGGTCTGCATAGACCTGGCTTTTGCGGAGTGAAAGTGGACGCTTGGAGATGACGTCATCTCCAAGCACCACTGAAGCCGGACCAATCGGCCGGCTAGCAGCGCACTCCAGGTCATTGCTACGCCCGTGTTAAACCCTGCTAGTTACCTGGGTTGGATCGCCGGGTCACTCGACCCGGCGATCCAACCCTCTGCCCTTTTACACCAGGGAGCTGCCCGGGTTAACCCTTCAAAAACCCGGGTTTTAGCTCCGGTGTAAAAGGGGTATTAGTGTGCCTTGAGGACCGAGGTTGGGAATCACTGCTTTAGAGCCTCTGGGCACACCCAATGATTAATTAGTCAATTGAAAGGTACTAATTAACTTAATTAGGGTAATAACTACAGGTCATAATTCGGGTGAAATTCTGCAAAGTGCAGAATAATGGGTTCAAATATATGGGACAGTTATATGGGGATGTTGTATGGATGGGACAGGTATCTTTAACATTGCAGATGGGGTTGTTTTTATTTATATATGTGTTTTAACATGACAATATAATTATCTAACAGGCATTTTTATCCACCCCTAAACTAACATATTTAAAAAATAATTGCTTTCTATAATTTTTTGGATGTTAAAAATATGGGAAAATCAACCATTTTAAAGCATTTAAGAGTTCCAAATATTTCTGTATGGGACAGTAATGGAAGTTATTAATGGTTATCATTATTAACATCTGTTTTTTAGGGTACAGGCTGATTTCATATGTTTTCTTACATTTCCTACGGGTTTTTGCCTAAAAAATGATCAGCCTTGTTACAGCCTGAGAAAGGACCTTTGTGCCAAAAACCTTGCTGACTTGCACAATAAAAACACCTTGTTTAGTGCAACTGTTCCAGAGTGCCGTCTATTTTTTGCTCTCTCATCGGGGGTATTCTTTTGTTTTTTGGGGTACAATAATTAATGGGCACCCAATGCAGCAATTCAATTGTTTTGGGCACCCATTATCGAGCTTATTGCGCCCAAAGCACCGAATTTAGTGGCATAAAGCGGTTAAGCCCATCTAAAGTCCTGGTTAGGGCGTCCAAATTCACCTCAGGAGGCTGCGAGCAGAAATGTGTGTGCCCGCGGCACTCGCAACCGATAAGAGCAACAATTGAATTGCTCCATCGGGTCCCCATACTGTAAGTTAAAGCCGTTATAAAAACAATTGAATTCCTCACCTATATCAATTACTTTTTTATAGTGACATGGATAAAATCTACACTCTAATTGGAAATGCATCATGCACTGTCAGAATATTACATTACAGTAAATGAACCATGAGATGCATTAGCAAATCATATTCTGCTGCTTGTTATTATTGCAGTGTCTCCGACTTCTCACTGTTAATTTTGGATGAGTCATTGTGACTGGATACAGCAAGCCTGCTTTCCCAGCTCCTGGGCTCCCATACATCTGAGTGAGCAGTAATTATGTTTACTGAAGAGAGGTCATTGAGGAGCTGCAAACTATCCGGGGAATGTGCCGACTTTCTGGTTGAGAACTGACTACAGATCTGCACTTGTTACCGCGTTGCTGCATTTTTTTCCCCCAGCTTACATACAGTACATGTCTGAATCTTCTGCAGAAAGTCCTGTCTCCTCCCATTACAGTTAGTGCCTGCAGCGCATGTATGATATTGAAGGTAAGGGTTACATGTTTAACAGTTTCTATTCCTGCAGGACGCCAGAATATACAGAGTGTCCCTTTCTAAACTCAATGTTAAACTTTCATATACAAGCTGCTTTAGAGACGCACAGGTGAAGGCGATATGTACCCAGGATGTATGCATCAGCAGCACCACAGTCTGATCCATTACCTATGACATTATGCACACAGGAGCAGAGTACGTGTCAGTGCTGACTCCTGCCCCTTCACCTTCAGCAGCCAAACCCTGATTACCCCCTTACCCACGCCCCGCCCATCTTCTATGACAGATACACACAACACAATGGGCAGCTGGCAGCACCAGTGCGGGACTAATGTAAAGTAAGAAAATGTATTACACATACATACTGTATTACCGAATATGTGATGCTTAGTGCTATTTGGCTTCTTTACACGGTGTAGTTCTTAAAAGGTATCTATTTTCTATTAATGTTCAACTATTGCATGTATTGTGGGTTTTGTTTGTTATTTATTTATTTTTTCCTAAAAAGTAAAATTTTGCATTGTTTATCATTCTGAGGTGTTTATTAATGCTTGTTTGCCAATATAGTACTTCTGTACAGAGACTGTCCCAGCAAAATAATTAAGTCATATAGAAAACTTTAGTTTCCACATGATTAAAGTAAAAATGTGCTTGCTGAATAGACCCCTTAGTTACTTAAATCACTCAGAAACAGCAGAATTTTGACGACAATTAGGTTAATAAATTGGCCTGTGAAACCTGGGTATACACTTCCAGACCAACTTTGCAGTTCAGATAAACGTTACCCTTGGAGCGAATATCTGATCAGTGTGCACCCTGCACACACTGGATTATTTTTAATTTAGTGCTTGCTTTCTAATACCCGGAGTTGGAACAAAGTTCTTATCCGGATCAGACCCGGAATTTTGCCGGCGCCGACTCTGGATATTCCCGAGTCAGCGCCGCTCACACCGCAGTCGGGTCTGCATAGACCCGGCTTTTGCGGAGTGAAGTGGTCGCTTGGATATGACGTCATCTCCAAGCGCCACTGAAGCCGGACCAATCGGCCGGCTAGCAGCGCACTCCAGGTCATCGTGACCCGGAGTGCGCTGTTCTCACAGCAGGGTTTCACGGGCTACGCCCGTGTTAAACCCTGCTAGTTACCTGGGTTGGATTGCCGGGTCACTCAACCCGGCGATCCAACTCTCTCCCCTTTTACACCAGGGAGCTGCCCGGGTTAACCCTTCAAAAACCCGGATTTTAGCTCCGGTGTAAAAGTGGTATAATTTTTAAGCGGGTCATAAAATCCTGACCTACCAATCCAAGCAATGCAGTAGAGTTTGAAGCCATTTATTGATTAACGCTCCTGTGCACACTCTATACAATTGTCAGGCTGTTCATACAATTTTCGTCTGATCTACATTTTATAGCGTGTATCCAGCTAAACTCATCATCATAGAGGAGCCTATGCTTCGCATACAGTACAGTACATAGATATGGTTAGTGCCAGGAACAGCACAAACTTTGGAGGTGCCACAGAACGGCTCTGAATGAGGTCCTTAGTCCATTTGCGCAAAAGTAAGATTGTGAAAATATATAATAGCACTGGCATGTTTGTGTATGAGTCTTGGAGGGAAATTTGCTAAAGTGTAGTTTTGCAAAACCGCATTATGGGCCTGATTCATTACGGATCGCTATTGAGATTGCAGCTGCGATTACGCACACAGTCCCACTGCGAAAATATGCTAATGTTTACAATCTCAATGCTGTCGCAGCCGAACAAAAGGACGCCCACTTTCCCTTACTTACATCCGTAATACTTTGCATGTCTGCAAAATCATCGGTAACATCGAGCATCATCATAGCCTCACGTACACTTGCACAAGGTCAGTCCTTTCTCAGAAATGACTAAACTTATTGCACGCAGTGAGAGCTCAGGCTGTGTATGGCATCGCAGTGGCTTATTTATGCATGCCCTTGTAACGGCGTTAAAACACACTGGCACACCTGGGTTTCACCGACCACTCCCAAACGATCACTTCCTGTCAATCACTCTGTGTTAGGTCTGCGTAGTCACTGCACACGTAGTCCGATCGCAATGAGACTATTGCGCAATCACACTGCAATATATAAGCACGCACAGAACACAACAATCGCCCGACTGTGTGCGTAATCGATTTGCGATCGATAATGAATCAGGCCCTCTGTTGGATGGAAAACATGAGATTAATTAAATTGAAGTGCCAAAAGTCATGGGAACAGCAGTATGTAAAGGTAATGTTAGGTGGCGTCACTGTACTGTGATGTTTTGGAAGTGCGAAGACCTGCATTCAGTAGTAACTTAGCATTCTGTGAGTCAGTTTGAACACTGGCTAGGCTGTGGCGTGAATTATCATAGTTCGAATGGAGCATGATAGTGGGATGTCCAACGAATGTGACATTCCATTTATGCGGACATTGAGGAATGTGCAATCTATGGTTTCATGTGTGTACCCGGAATACCTCATGGAAGGCATTACCACCCACCATGGAAAGCGCAGCAGCCAACCACAGGTGCTAAATAATCATAACCAGTGGCATCTGGCCAGAATTGTCCATGGTAACAGACAAGTGACACTGGCTCAAATCACATCCACATTCAATGCAGGAGGTACCAGGTGCATATCAAGCAGGTTAGAGCAGCGTTCTTTACCTTCCCTGGGATATGGGAGCAGAAGACCCACCAAAGTGCCACTGCAAACACTACAACACCGAACGCAGTGCCTCACCTGGACTCAGGATATTGCTAATTGGACCGTGGAGGACTGGCAACGTGGTGTGGTCGGATGAGTGACAGTTGTAGTTGTTTTTGGCTGATGGCAGGGTTTGAGTGTGACACAGACCCCATGAAGCCATAGACCCCATCAACAAGGTACTGTGCAGGCTGGTGGTGGCTCCATAATGATGTGGGGTGTGTTTACATGGCATGGGCTGTGTCCGTTGGTCCACTTGAACACGTCATTGACCACTCACCTCTATGCTGCATTGCTTGATGACCATTTGCAGCACTTCATGGACTTCATGTAGCCCCACAATGATAGAATATTCCAACAGGATACTACACCATGTCATCAGTTGTCCAGAATTGGTTCGAGGAGCATTCTGAAGAGTTCTGACATGAACCCAATAGAGCATTTATTGGATGTGTGGAGAGGTCCATTCACACCCAAGATCCTGCACCTACAAATATCAGGGAACTGTGTGAAACTATCCAGATGGAATACCACTCCAGAGGTCTTCCAAGCACTTGTGGATTCAATGCCATGTTGAGTAGCTGCACTTCGCCAGGTTAGGAGCGTCCTACACAATACTAGACTTCTATCCCATGACTTTTGGCACTTTCCATGTATAAGATAAACCACACAGAGAATTGCATATTTTGAAACCCCACAATTAAGCTGAAGTTATAAAACCACGTCAAGCCCCCCACCCCAAAAAGACCATGGCCCTCATTCAGAGCCGCTCGTTAGCGGCAGTACGCTCGTTCCGAGCGATGTTTGCACATCTGCGCATGCGTACGGTTTTTAGTACGCATGCGCGAACCAGTCAGTGCGGCCAAAAATCGTTTGTACGCTATATAGCGAGTGCCTGCTATTTTGAGTGACAGAATGAGGCGTATGTGGGTGGTAACAGGGGAAGGTGCTTGAAAATGGGGAGTGGAGATCCGAACGCAGGCGTGCTTAAAGGTCAAAACGGGCGTTTTATGGGTGTGCATAATTAATACAGCAGCGTCATTGACCACGTCACTGGGTTATTTTATAGCCAGAACTGCTCGCAAATTTGTGGTAGCAAACACCAACCACAAGAATAGCGAGCAGTTCATACGTTGGTCGATGTACTCGATTAATCTAATAAATAGCGGACATGACGTATGGTGCGAGCGGCCAGGGGGCGTTTTTAACAAATAAACGAGCGTATGTTTTGCTCGCTCGTTCAGACTTAGAGGTGTGAACAGACTGCAATTTGCGAACGGATCATTTGAATAGCCACCCCTTGTTTTTGAACGAACGACCGCAAATAGCGAACGGCTCTGAATGAGGGCCCATGTTTGTTAGACATGGTTTTGATGTACAAAGATGTGCAAACTAGTTTGTGGCTAATTGAAACCACTGGCGTCAGTGGGGTTCTTTGTCACCCATTGAGCCAAATAGACCCTAAAGGATGTGAGCTCGCTGGGAGGGGGGCATGGCCTTATTGATAGGGGGTGTGGCCTTGAAACATGTTCCCATTTTCATCACTCTAGTTGCATTCCCAGCACTCCTGGAGATGCTGGCCTGCCCTCAGAGATTCTCACAACACTGCCAGTTAGTCCTCAGGTACCAGGAGCTGGACATTGCACTATAACATCACAGTGCAGAGTGAGGGTTCCAGTCACTGAGGAGGAGCCAGCATTTTGGTGTCACCCCCTTGGATGGTGAGATCTTGGTGCAATCTGTACCCGGCCTAGTGATGCCGCTGATAGAATCTATGCCATGGACTCTAAGTTTGGAAATGCATTTTAAAAGCTGGAAGTGTATACTCCTGTGCATGTCCATCAAGGACAAATAAGTGTGATTGTGCCATTGTAGCAAAAAGGTATCATCTTTTCAGCAGAGCATATTGTTTGGCCTCTTAATATGCTTTTAAAAATCCAATTATATTTGTCTATTAAGTGTCGTTTGTATGTATTGCGATCATTGCATTGTAAGTGGTGCAGTTGGGTACTCTTACTGGATTATGAGACTGATTCACAGATTGCGCATGTACAGACCAATGGCCACACATGTGCAAAGGAACTACTGGATATTATACCCAGCAGTCTTCTGATCACCAGGACAGCTCTTATTTTAACAGATCTGTAAGAGGGGCAGGCATGTATGAGGTGGTACGCTGCTGCCATAGTCTTGTGGCCTACCTGGCATTGCACCCTCTCACCTTCAGGTCGTATGTGCAGCAGATGGTCTTGGTTCACAGGTTGGATTTGGACACGAAGGAGGAGGTCTAGGAGGAAGGACAATGGGTGTATACAGTCCTATACGGAGTCATCCGTCACACCCTACTGATCCAGGACCAAAAAAGTGGATTTCGGGTTAAGAACAGAACTGTCCCTTTAAACACCTGCCCAAAGAGCTGGCCAGCTCATTCTCTACTATTTTTAGTGGGAAACGACTATCTAAGTGGGGGCCTGACAGCTCTCCATGCTCTATGTGAAATTACAACAGTCACAAATCTACTGCCCAAAAAAGGTACTCTACAAAACAGGGCACATCTCAGTTGCCTGGTCTTTATGCGTAGGTTTATTATTTATGGGCACGGGCCTTGTGCCTGCCTACTTAAACCTCAGAGTGACCTGGGCCTATTGCCCAGATCACTCACTATAGGCTCAGGCTAATGTCTGCCTAAATATACATACAGTGCCCTGGACCGAATGTCCAAAATCACTAACAGTGGGCTCAGTGCCCTGGGTTTAATACCCAGGGTTAATAACATGGTGTGACCTAATTAATAATTTGTGACCATAATGCCCATGGTTATTTGCAGGTGGCTCAGGCCTTGGCCTGCTTATTTGAGGGCACAAAGAAGTTTCCTGGGCCTAATGCCTAGAGTCAATTTTTTATAATGGAGCTCAGGCTTAGCGACTGACTACTGGCCACACAGGCCTGAGGCCTGACAGGTGCCCACAGACCTAATGCCTGACAGTATGTGGTCTATAGAGGGTTCAATTGATAATAACTGGTGACCCATGGCTGTCTACCAATATGCTGGGAGAGGTTGCAGTGGAGAGTTTCATTTACAGCTCTCTTGCTTTCCTCCACTGCAGCACTCCCCAAGTCCACAGCTTCGGCTCCACCTCACAACTTCTTCCTCCATCTTCATGGTTAGCCACTGCAACTTCATCTTTTCTCCCCACTGGCGCAGCACGTCTGCCTCTTTCCACCGGCGCACCTTCCTTGGCCGGTTCTTATTCTATTATATGGGAGGTCTTCTCTCCCTCGCCGCAATTGCCTCACTGCTTGTGATTTCCTGCTAGTCTGCTAGTTGCGATTGGCTTGCGGATGGCCCATAATTCAAACAGACATCACTTCAAGGCTGCCAGGCTATGCCCATCGCCAAGTTTAAGCCGCCACTACCACTTGACTTGCGCTAGGAACAGACACACTGTCCCAGCGCCGGCCACTGATCTCTTCTACCCACTGCACTTCAGGCAGTGGTGGCCAACAGTTGGTCCCAGAGAACCCCAACCCGCCCCCGCACCGTCCGCCGGTGCATCACATGATCCATAACAACAACACATGCCCACCTGCTCACACACCGGCCACGTTCCCTATCCCTATTGGCCAGACTCTGTCCCACACAACACCGCAGCCACTCCTCGTTCCTACAAAACTGCACTGCATCATCACACACCATCGTTCCCATGATTGGCCCCACAAGTCACCTGACCGCACACCCACAACCGTAAGTGTAGTACAAAACACCCTTACGAGCATTGTTACACTTACAACCTTTTTGAAGGAGGCACACCCTGCCGAAACGCGTTGAAACTCCTCCACCTATCCCACTTCAATCCCAGCTCGCCTCCACCGACGTTCCCCATCCCCCCAAGGGACCGCCGGTGTAACCAGCCACCTAACCGCAAATATTTAGTATCACCCCCTTGTATGAAGGGGGACCACAGGAGATATCTCCAAGACTTGCTGCGATCCCTATATTCCCACAGGCAGACGCAACTCCCATTAGGTTTCTGTGGGGGATGTGATGCTGCCAGATTTACCAACATTTGGAATGTGATGCATTCTGGATATTGGCCCACGTAGCTAACGCCATCTTGGGCTATATTTCGCAAAAGTTACAGGGAGAGGGTTTATTTTCTGGTATGCAGTCGGAAAGCCGGCGGACCTAATCCTGACAGCTGGCTTCCCGACTGCTTAATCCCAATGAGGGTTAAATGGCCGGCATCTACATCTAGACGCCTGGCATTTTACTGACGCCGGGAGACCGGCACCTGGCATCCCGATCGAAGTGATGCTGGGCACCGCTGCAGACAGCCACGCAAGGGGGAGGGTTAGGTTTAGGGCTCCTGAGGGGGCTTAGGGCTAGGTACCCCCCCTGGAGGTTAGGGTTAGGCTAGGGGGAGGGAGAGTTAGGGTTAGGCACCCCCGGGGAGGACTTAGGTTTAGGCGGCGGGGAAGGGGGGGTTAGGTTTAGGCACTTAGAGGGGGGATTAGGGTTATGCAGTGGGGGGAAGGTTAGGCGGAATGGGTATGAAATACCGCCATCAGCAGCAGGCCGACATCAGCAGAGTTCCGAGCAGCGGATGGCCGACAGCGCTGGAAATCCTGATCGTGGATAGGTGAGTACCTACTAACCTAACCCCCCTAACCCTAACCCTCCTTAGGGGTGCCTAACCCTAACTTCCCCCCAAGTGCCTAACCCTAATCCCCCCTCTAAGTGCCTAACCCTAACCACCCCCTTCCCCGCTGCCTAAACCTAAGTCCCCCCCGGGGGTGCCTAACCATAACCCTCCCTCCCGCTAGCCTAACCCTAACCCTCCCGGAGGGGTGCCTAACCCTAAGTCCCCCCCGAGAGCCCTAAACCTAACCCTCCCCCCCGTGGCTGTCCGCTCGTGGCGCCCGGCATCACTACGATTGGGATGCCGGGCGCTGGTCTCCCGGCGTCGGGGAAATGCAGGCGTCTACATCTAGACGCCCGGCATTTCACCTTTGCCGGGATATGACAGTCGGGAAGCCGGCTGCTGGTATTTAGGCAGTCGGCTTCCCGATTGCTTCCCGGTTAGGCACCCCTAAGGGAGGGTTAGGGGGTAGAATTAAGTTAGTAAGTACTTACCTGGGATGATCGGGATTATCAGCCTGTTCGGGCAGCCACTGTCGGGATTCGAACCGCCGGCCAGGGTTCCGGCGGTAAATCATACCGATACTTATTTTCTTAATATTTATTTAAAGAGCGCCAAAATATTCTGTTGTGCCTTACAATTGTAAACAAAATAGTAATAAAAGTGAGTGGGGAAAAAAAGACAAAGAGGAATGAAGGCCCTGCTCGCAAGCTTACATTCTCTTGAATGCAGAGAGGGATAGTGCCTGATGAGATAGAGTTTGAAGAGGTGGGCAAGAAGGGTACAGTCAATAGGTTCAAGTGACAGGTTGAAGGTGGGCGTATAAGAGTCTTGACTTCATCTACAGAAACTGGAGAGAGAAAAGACAGGATTGTCTAGAAAGATGAAGGGGATGGGAAGAGACTAGAGGGGAAGGGTGGGGATGAGGAGTGGGTAGCACGGTGGTAGGCAGTGTCGTGATGGATTGATTACATTTTATATATGAACTGGGTTGCAAAATTACAGGAAGGAGGAGAGGGGGAGTTGAAAGTAGCAAAGAGATGGTGCTAGAGATAAGAGTTTTGAAGAGTGAAAGGGCAGCGATATAGGAGGAAAACATGACTTTCAAATGGGAATAGGACACAAATGAGTGCAATGTCTTACAGTGGTTTATAAACACTTATATATGTAAATGGACCAAGATCGATTGATTTATATTGTGATAAGCAATATGTCTGGCTTACCCCTTTTCCCTTCTTTTTCCTTCTGTATCCCCATTTCTTTGTATTAAACTTTCAATAAAAACTATTAAAATAAAAACAAAACACTTATGTAGGTTTCAGTGCAGTTGGAATGCATTTTACCAGAAAATACTGCTGCTAGAAATATAGGTGTGCTGAGTTACCATTTCAACATAAACACTGCTATATACAGTACCAGTCAAAAGTTGGGACACACCTTCTCATTCAATGGTTTTTGTTTATTTAAATTATTTTCAACATAGTAGATTAATACTCAAGACATCAAAACTATGAAAGAACACACATGAAATTATGTTGTAAACAAAAAAGTGTTAAACAAATCAAAATATGTTTTTTATTTTAGATTCCTCAAAGTAGCCCCCTTTTGCTTTGATGACAGCTTTGCACACTCTTGGCATTCTCTCAATCAGCTTCATGAGGTAGTCTCCTGGAATGGATTTTCAACAGTCTTGAAGGAGTTCCCAGAGGTGCTGAGCACTTGTTGGCTGCACTTCCTTCACTCTGTGGTCCAACTCATCCCAAACCAGCTCAATTGAGTTTAGGTTGGGTGATTGTGGAGGCCAGGTCATCTGACGCAGCACTCCATCACTTTACTTCTTGGTCAAGTAGCCCTTACATAGCCTGGAGGTGTGTTTAGGATCATTGTCTTGTTGAAAAACAAATGATGGTCCCAGTAAGCGCAAACCAGATGGGATGGCATGGCGCTGCAGAAAGCTGTGGTAGCCATGCTGGTTAAGTGTGCCTTGAATCTTGAATAAATCACCAACAGTGTCACCAGCAAAGCACCCCCACACCATCACACCTCCTCCTCCATGCTTCACAGTGGGAACCACACATGCAGAAACCAACTGCTCACCTTCTCTGCGTCTCACAAAGACACAGTGGTTGGAACCAAAAATCTCAAATTTGGACTCATCAGACCAAAGTACAGATTTACACTGGTCGAATGTCCATTGCTTGTGTTTCTTGGCCCAAACAATTCTTTTTTTCTTGTTATTCATCCTCAGTAGTGGCTTCTTAGCAGCAATACGACCATGAAGGCCTGATTCATGCAGTCTCCTCTGAACAGTTGATGTTGAGATATGTCTGCTACTTGAACTCTGTGAAGACTTTATGTGGTCTCTAATCTGAGGTGCTGTTAAGTAGCGGTTTCTGAGGCCGGTAACTCTAATGAACTTATCCTCTGCAGCAGAGGTAACCCTTAGTCTTCCTTGCCTGGGGCAGAGCCAGTTTCATCATAGCGTTTGATGGTTTTTGCAACTGCACTTGAGGATACATTCAAAGTTATTGAAATTTTCCGTATCGACTGACTTACATGTCTTAAAGTAATTATGGACTGTTGTTTTTCTTTACTGAGTTGAGTGGGTGGTGCCATAATATTGATTACAACAGTAGTCAAATAGTGGTGTCCACTGTGTATTAACCCTGCCTCTACACAACACAACTGATGGTCTCAAACATATTAAGAAGGCAAGTAACTCCACAAATTGACTCTTGACAAGTCACACCTGTTAATTCAAAACTATTCCAGGAGACTACCACATGAAGCTGCTGAGAGAATGCCAAGAGTGTGCAAAGATGTCATCCAAGCAAAAGGGGGCTAATTTGAGGAATCTAAAATAAAAAACATATATTTTGATTTGTTTAACACTTTTTTGTTTACAACATAATTTCATGTGTGTTCTTTCATAGTTTTGATGTCTTCAGTATTAATCTACTATTTTGAAAATAATTTAAATAATCAAAAACCTTTGAATTAGAAGGTGTGTCCAAACTTTTAACTGGTACTGTGTGTATATATATATATATATATATATATATATGTCTCATCATGCAGCCAAAGTACTGTGCTTGAGAGGAGTCTTATTAATAAAGTTATTAATAGATGGTCTGCTGCCCAAATTGTTATGACCTATCATGTTGCACTGCATCACCAT
The DNA here is from genome assembly GCA_031769625.1 of Taudactylus pleione. Lineage (NCBI taxonomy): Eukaryota > Metazoa > Chordata > Amphibia > Anura > Myobatrachidae > Taudactylus > Taudactylus pleione. The sequence continues at coordinate 1,582,341 of JAUIMM010000086.1, forward strand.
GTAATATCTCCTGTGTCCACACCTGTAAAAGACATTTAAGTAAAACCTGCATGAGCCAGCTACTTTAGAGCAGAGGAAAGTGGAAGATGTATATTTACTAAAGTGCAGGTTTTTAGAAATAGCATCCAATCAGATTCTACTTAACATTTAACTTGCACCTTCTAGAGCAGTGATTCCCAACCTCAGGTCCTCAAAGCACACTAATGGTCCTGGTTTTAGTGATATCCATGATTGTGCACAGATGGTTTAATCAAAATAACTGAGGTACTAATTAAGTCACTTGTGCTCAAGTATGGCTATCTCTAAAACTTGGACTGTTAATGTGCCTTGAGGACCGTGGTTGGGAACCCCTGTTCTAGAGGATAATAGCTAGAATCTGCTATGGGCAACATCTCCACTTCTAAAAACTCTCCCCCTAAGATAGGAGTTACACCAACTATGGTATTTCATACCACATGCACAGTGATAGGATTACATCTAGATATACTGTATTATACCAAGTATTAGCCAGGGATCAACAAAATCTGGTTGCCAAGTTACCATCAACTAGAAAATATACCATGTCATCTGGTCTGCTGGAGATGCTCCTATATTGCTACTGTTTCAAATGCGGGCATTGCATTGGGCCTCTTACTGAGGGGGAAATGTATAAAACTTTTGAGAAAGATAAAGTGGAGAAGTTGCCCATATCAACAAATCAGCTTCTGTCAATTTCCAGACTGTACAAGGTAATTAAGTGACACAGCACTGCATAAGGGTGGGTGGATGGAGTAGGGTGTGTACGGGTATCTGATTTTGTTCTGGTATGTATGTGACTGATTACGTAGATGCAATGTGTGACTGGGTGTAGAAGAAGAATATCACACTGAAATGAGGGTAAATCGTTTATTGTAATAAACACAGACAGAGGCGAGTGACAATGTTCAGTAACTTAATGTTTCCCCCAGGAATCCTACAATAATGCTACAATATGGGACTGATAGAGCCAGGGGCTGGCTGGCAACTTTTAGCCTGGGGGGCAAATGCATACAGGCGGCCCTGGCAGAGGAGTAGCGTGTGTGTCCGAAGAATGTGTGCTACGGCGCCCCCCCCCCTCCAGTGTTCCAGGTAGGAGGCGGGTCCATATGGGATTAATGTAAGGTAAAAATAAAGATTAGGGCAGCCCCCTGTCGTAGTGCCCATATGCAGTGCCCCCGTGTGCCACAGGAGAGAACACCCTTATGCAGGCCTCCAGTAGTGCCCCCAGTAGTAGTCCCCCCCTTGTAGTGCCCCCAGTAGTAGTAGTCCCCCCCTTTGTAGTGCCCCCAGTAGTAGTAGTCCCCCCATTTGCAGTGCCCCCAGTAGTAGTAGCCCCCCCCTTTGTAGTGCCCCCATTAGTAGTAGTCCCCCCCTTGTAGTGCCCCCAGTAGTAGTAGTCCCCCCCTGTAGTGCCCCCAGTAGTAGTCCCCCCCTTGTAGTGTCCCCAGTAGTAGTAGTAGTCCCCCCCTTGTAGTGTCCCCAGTAGTAGTAGTCCCCCACCCCCCTTGTAGTGCCCCCAGTAGTAGTAGTCCCCCCCTGTAGTGCCCCCAGTAGTAGTCCCCCCCCCTTGTAGTGTCCCCAGTAGTAGTAGTCCCCCCCTTGTAGTTTCCCCAGTAGTAGTAGTCCCCAGTAGTAGTAGTCCCCCACCCCCCTTGTAGTGCCCCCACTAGTAGTAGTAGTCCCCTTATAGTGCCCCCAGTAGTAGTAGTCCCCAGTAGTAGTTGTCCCCTCCCCCTTGTAGTGCCCCCAGTAGTAGTAGTCCCCCCTTGTAGTGCCCCCAGTAGTTGTAGTCCCCCACCCCCCTTGTAATGCCCCCAGTAGTAGTCCCCCCTTTGTAGTGCCCCCAGTAGTGCCAGACCCCCCCCAGTAGACACACGGAATATAAAAAACAAAATAAAAAAAAACACTTACCTGAATCCCCTGCTCCCGCCGCCGCCATCTGCTCCTCCGTCTGTCCTCCCGGGCCGGGCCGCTCTGCATTATGGGAGAGACCTCATATGACATCATGACGTCTCTCCCATTGCCCACTGCGGGAGCCGGAAGATGGAGCGGCTCCTGCAGTGGGCGCAGCAGCAGCTAATGAGAGTCTGACAGACTCTCATTGGCTGCTGCTTACAACAAACACACAGCTGCCGGAGCCGGCGGCTGTGTGTTTGTCAGTGTAGCGCTGACCAAACTCCGTCCCGTCAGCGCTACACATGCGGTGCAGTCTGTGTCACAGTGACACAGACTGCACCGGCCCGCGGCCCACATGACGCTGCAGCCCGGGGGGCACATGGCACCCTGCCCCCCGGCCCAGCCCACCACTGGATAGAGCCCAGGGTGGAATGTGTCTAGGGCAGTGGTTCCCAAACTTTTTCAGTTGAAGGCACCCTTAGAGTCATTTTTTCAAGCCAAATTACCTGTAGTACTGCCCTTTATGTAGTGCCCCCTGTAGTACTGCCCATGATGCAATGCTCCCTGTAGTAGTGCCCACTATGCAATGTCCACTATAGTAGTGCCCCTTATGCAATGCCCCCCCCAGTGATAGTGCCCCTTATGCAATGCCCCCTGTAATAGCGCTCCATATGTAAAGTCCCCTTTAGTACTGTCTATTATGCAATGCCTCCTGTAGTTGAGCCCATTTATGGAGTACCCCTTGTAGTAGTGCCTCTTAGGCAGTGCCCCTACACCCCTGTGCAGAACTTACCTGCATGAAGTTCACGCTGGGGACCTTTCCTCATGCCGTCTCTCCTGCTGCCGCTGCGCTGACTGGATCAAGCTGGATCCAGCAGGCGTGCAGGTTGCTCACATGGTCCCAGTGATGCTTTGCGCTGTGCTGCAGGTGCACGGGTGATGTCACCCGCACGCCTCCGCGCACTGCATCTCTGGGAATGCTGAAGCAATCAGAGGCTTCTTTAGCCTCCGATAGCTTCAGAGGCCAGTGATCTACTCTCTGAAGGAAAGTTGATCGCGATCTACCGGTGGGAGCTCGGCTAGCTACTGGTAGATCTCAATAAATGTTTTGGCCAGGCCTGCTGAGATGACAGCAGCTTCCCTCCGGCTGCGACACTCTGGAGACAGCGCCGTGGCGCCCCTGGGTGCCGCAGTGCATAGTTTGGGAACCACTGGTCTAGGGAGAGTATAGGGGTCACTTAGGAGTCACAATGAAACAATTTCCTCTAAAAGAGTAAGTCCTTCCCTGTATGCATACAAGCATAGGCGTCTTTATAATGGGTGCAAGATGTGTGGTACACACGGGTCCAGGGGTCCACCGCACACCCTGCACCCATAGATAATTATACTTACCTCTCTGCCTATTCCCGAAGTGCTGCTCCACAGCGACGGATCGACGCTGTAGAGCAGCAAACACTCACTGGGAAAATGGCGGTGGCCATTTTGACAATGATATGCGCATGCACAGAAAAGATGTCCCCGGGAAAGTAGATGCGGGTGCCATTTTCCCGGAGACCTGCGCATGCACAGTAGATTCTGGCATGAAGCCAGAATCTACAGAACTTAGTGCCGCTGACCCGCTGACAGAGAGGAAGGCCCATACGGAGGCTACACACGGGCCCCCTCCTCTTTTAAAATGCCCCTACATACAAGTCACAATTAACATGGAGTTTAAATGTTCTTAGTACATGTTTGGCCAAATGTGCCCACCTACGACATCTGGGTGAACCCCATCAGATGGGTCCCTAACATCCTTAATATTGACACATTATATCAATTTATCCCGGACTTAACTTTAATAGTGTCTATTCTAATATGTAGACAGTAATACAATGCCCTGTGCTACAGGTTGAGTCTCCCATATCCAAAATGTTTGGGACCAGGGGTATTTTGGATATCTAAATATTCTATATTTTGTAATATTTGCATATCATAACGAAATATCTTGGGAATGAGACCCAAATCTAAACACAGAATGCATTTATGTATTATATACACCTTTTACACACAGCCTGCAGGTAATTTTATACAATATTTTCAATAATTTTGTGGCTCAAACAAAGTTTGTGTACATACTGTACATAAAATTCATTTATGTTTCATATACAATAAGCCTGAAGGTAATTTTATACAATATTTGTAATCATTTTGTGCCTTAAACAAAATTTGTGCTCATTGAACCATCAAAAAGTAAATGTTTCACTATCTCAGTCATGCTAAAAAAAATTCCGTATTTTGGAATATTCCGTATTCTGGAATATTTGAATATGGGAGACAACCTGTAATTAAAATCACCTAAGGGCTGATGGGAGGGGTGCTAGTAGCAGGAGTCTCTACCTTTTAAGTGTACTTTATATATACACATACAGAGTGTGAATCTGCATTTTCTTTTTCCTGCATGGCACTACAAGTCTCAGCATGGTAGCACCTCTTATTATATTTAAAATCAGGATATGCAACCCAGAATCCCCCCCCCCACACACACACACCTTTCCTGTGAACCAGATTAGATCAGCTGACTCTGAATCACTACTATGACACTTACCTGTGGTACTGCAGAGCTCATAAGTCTCATGCATACTTGCCTACTTTTGAAAAAGCATTTCAGGGAGATTGTGAAAGCAGCACCTATGAGCGCGGTGGTAAAGTGGGCATGTACTGCTACATCTGAGAGGCGTGTCATAAAATTGATTTACATCCACATGTAAAGGAGCCCCAAAGCAGTTACTAAGAGCTACTTGTTGTTGAAAACACACTGATACTTCTCAGAAAATTAGGGGTGAGCGGGTTCGGATTTCTGAAATCCGAACACCCCCGAGCACCCCCAATCCGAGGCCGATCCGAGTCAGGCTCAACTTTTCCCGCCTGACTCGGATCTGAAATCGAGGCAAAACGTCATCGTCCCGCCTCCCGGCTCTCGCGGGTTTTGGATCCTATGTAAGGTACCCGCGTCGGTGCCATTTTCTCACTCGGCTGTGGACAGTGAAGAGGGAGGGTGGGAGTTAGGGCTGGCTGGGCTGTGTAGTGTAGTGCTGTGCTGCGCTGTGCTGCTGTTGTCCATAGGGGCTGTGTCCACTCCTTCAAAGTCCATAGGGGCTGGCTGGACTGTGTTGTGCAGTCAGTTGTCCATAGGGGCTGTGTCCACTCCAAAGTCCTGTGCAGTGTCCCAGTCCTAAAGGGGTGCTGTAGTGTTGTCCAGGGGGTGCTCTGTCCATCAGGGGTGCTCCCCCCAAGTGCAAAAAAAATATATATTTTTTCTGTGTTTGTGAATTGTGTGCACAGTAGCCGCACGTGCATCAACAAAGTAGTGCCAAGCGTGCGCCTGTGTCATAAGTAAAGGGCCGGCTGGCTTGACCGTTAAAGGATGCTGTAACCCCAAAAGTGCACTCCAAACAAAATAAAAAATATTTTCTGTGTTTGTGAATTGTGTGCACTGTGGCTACACGTGCATCAACAAAGGAGCAGCGCCAAGCGTGCGCCTGTGTCCCATTAGTAAGGGCCGGCTGGCTTGTCCATTAAAGGGTGCTGTAACCCCCAAAGTACACTTAAAACAAAATAAAAAAATATTTTCTGTGTTTGTGAATCGTGTGCACTGTGGCTGCACGTGCATCAACAAAGGAGCAGCGCCAAGCGTGCGCCTGTGTCCCATAAGTAAAGGGCCGGCTGGCTCATTTCTTAAAGGTTGGTGTAACCCACAAAGTGCACTAGTCTCCAACAAAAATAAAAAAATATTTTCTGTGTTTGTGTGCGCCTTAGCCGCACGTATATATCAATATAACATAAATGGAGGACCAAACTTTCTCCGATAAAAATAAAATAGGGAAAGATCAAGAACCACTTCCTCCTAGTGCTGTTGCTGCTGCTGGGAGTTGTTCATCCCAGAGAGGAAGTAGGAACACCACTACTTTTACTAAACAATTGACCCTCCAACAGCGAGGAGGATGAAGTACGACAGCAGTCATCCTGAAGCAAAACGTATAACTGAGGCCTTAACTGCTATGTTGGTGTTAGACGTGCGTCCGGTATCCGCCATTAGTGCAGTGGGATTTAGACAATTGATGGAGGTAGTGTGTCCCCGGTTCCAAATCCCATCTAGATTCCACCTGCATCCTCAAAGCAGCAGTGACAAGCGTGTGTCTGTCTGTTAAAGGTTGGTGTAACCCCCAAAGTGCGCTCCACAAACAATAAAAAAATTCTTCTTTTTTTTCTGTCTTTGTGAATTGTGTGGGCTGTAGCCGCACCTGCATCCTCAAAGCAGCAGCGCCAAGCATGCGCCTGTGTCCCATAAGTCTGTTAAAGGGTGGTGTAACCCCCAAAGTGCTCCAAAAAATAAAAAACTATTTTTTTTCTGTTTGTGACTTGTGTGCGATGTAGCCGCACGTGCATCAACACAGTAGCAGCGCCAAGCGTGCGCCTGTGTCATAAGTCAAGGGCCGGTTTGGACATCTGGTCCGGACTGAAGGACGTGCCAACAATTTCTGACAAGTCTACTGTCACTGCATATGATACTGTCCTCAAAGCAGCAGCGACAAGCATGCGTCTGTCTGTTAAAGGGTGGTGTAACCCTCAAAGTGCGCTCCACAAACAATAAAAAAATTCTTTTTTTTTCTGTCTTTGTGAAATGTGTGGGCTGTAGCCGCACCGGCATCCTCAAAGCAGCAGCGACAAGCGTGCGTCTGTCTGTTAAAGGGTGGTGTAACCCTCAAAGTGCACTCCACAAACATTAAAAAAAAAAAAAAATTCTGTCTTTGTGAAATGTGTGGGCTGTAGCCGCACCTGTATCCTCAAAGCAGCAGCGACAAGCGTGCGTCTGTCTGTTAAAGGGTGGTGTAACCCTCAAAGTGCGCTCCACAAACAATAAAAAAATTCTTTTTTTTTCTGTCTTTGTGAATTGTGTGGGCTGTAGCCGCACCTGCATCCTCAAAGCAGCAGCGACAAGCATGCTTCTGTCTGTTAAAGGGTGGTGTAACCTTCAAAGTGCGCTCCACAAACAATAAAAAAATTCTTTTTTTTCCTGTCTTTGTGAAATGTGTGGGCTGTAGCCGCACCTGCATCCTCAAAGCAGAAGTGACAAGCGTGCGCATGTCTGTTAAAGGATTACATCGGTGACAGCATCCAAGTAGGCATGTCAGACAGTCCGTACATGTACTGGCAGGAAAAAGAGGCAATTTGGAGGCCCCTTTACAAACTGGCTCTATTTTACCTGAGTTGCCCCCCCTCCAGTGTGTACTCCGAAAGAGTGTTTAGTGCAGCCGGGAACCTTGTCAGCGAAAGGCATAGGAGGTTGCTTCCACAGAATGTGGAGAAGATGATGTTCATAAAAATGAATTATCAACTCTTCCAGGGAGACCAGCCTCCATAACGTACAGAGGGACCTGTGGTGGTGGATTCCAGCGGGGACGAATTAATACTCTGTTAGGATGAGGATGTACACAACACTGAAGAGGGTGAGGAATCGGTGAATGAGGAGGATGAGGACGACATCTTGCCTCCGTAGAGCCAGTTTGTGCAGGGACAGATTAATTGCCAGCTTGTTTTGTGGGGGCCCAAACGAACCAATCATTTCAGCCACAGTCGTGTGGCAGACCCTTGCGCTGAAATAATTGGGTTGTTAAAGTGTGCATGTCCTGTTTATACAACATAATGGTGGGTGGGAGGGCCCAAGGACAATTCCATCTTGCACCTCTTTTTTTTATTTGCATTATGTACTGTTTGGGGCCTAGTTTTTCAAACTGCCATTCTGTCTGCCACTGCAGTGTCACTCCTAGATGGGCCACGTGTTTGTGCTGCCCACTCGTGTTGCTTAGCATAGTCATCCAGCTACCTCGGTGCAACCTTTTGGACATAAAAACACAATTGTGAGGTGTTCAGAATAGACTGGAAATGAGTGGAAATTAAGGTTATTGAGGTTAATAATAGCATAGGAGCAGAAAAACCCACAAATTCTGTGATTTTACCTGGTTTTATGCTTTTTTAAAAAAAAATACAGATCCAAAACACGGAAGGGTGGTTTTGGCAAAACCAATCCAGATCCAAAACACGAAGAAAGATCCAGATATAAAACCAAAACACGAAAAGTGGCCGGTGCACACCCCTACAGAAAATACATGTAGCCATAGGGACCATTGTGCCTCATAACCAATGCAGGGAAATTATACTAATGATCCCATTTGAATGCATATATCTCTGTTTTTTCTTTTATATAACAGTGTCATAATGGAGGTAAAGTGAAATGAGGGAGATTGGTAGACTCTTCAGGGATATTACTGCTATTTCAGGGAGTCTCCCTGACAATGAGGGATAGTTGGCAAGTAGGGTCTCATGAACAAAACTAAATCAAAGTTTTGTGAGATTAATCTCATTATTACACTGCAGCAGCCTAGGCTAGCTACTGTAGCTTGTTCTGTTTAAACTTAAGGCCCCCATACATCAGCAATCTGAAAACCACAATTGAACAATTTGAATATTTATTGCCCAATTTTAGGATTTTCCAATCTAGCAATCTGCACCCATACACTACAGATCTTTTTCAGTGATTTGCAGATCGATTGCAGCAAACACAGATCTGGCAATCTTGAAAGGCCCATCATTTTGCTAGAAACGGTCTGCAAATCTGCTGATCATGTCCATACACTAGCAATCTACAGCCCCAATCGATCTGTGAAATCCAACATGTTGGACAATCTGATTAACAATTCCAATCACTTTTTGGTTGCAATCTGCGATCTGTGAAGCCCAGATTTTTATACACAATCGATTGCAAATTGCACGATTGCTGCAATCCATCTCTGATGTATGGGGGCCTTTAGTGTTTCTCACCACTGCCTGGCTGGCTGTGGGCAGCACTGTTTGGTAATTTTCTATTAGAAATTGATGGTTTCTAAATCTGGACCCTGGCCTCTAACTCTTGAATAAATTTGTCAAGCACTGTAATAAGCCAAAGAAATTGTAATATGTACAACAATATGGCATGTGGTGTAGCTATCAAGTTGCCCTGTAATTAACCCATGATGATCCAATAAATATGCCCAGCAAGGTGCCCTGATGTATTCAAATATTGTGCCGCAATTTGGCATGATTATCCTCAGCAAGACATTTTCAATGTTTCTGAAAAGATTCTGTGAATATGCTCACCAAGGTATCATGTGTTAGCCCAAAAAGAAGTCATGCGTGCTCTTAGATGCATGCACTAAATGTGCCCATCAGGATACCTCGGATTTTACCTGCATTCATTTACCTTGGCTTTAATCTCATCCAAACCTTCTTTGCTCAGTCTCTCCTGTAGGTCCTGCAGGCAATTAGAGATGAGCGGGTTCGGTTCCCAAAGAACCGAACCCACTTGAACTTAGCAGATACGAGGCAGATCAGAGTCAGCTCGGATCTCAAAGCGAGGCAAAACGTCATCATCCCGCTGTCGGATTCTAGCGGGTTTTGGATTCTATAAAGGTCTCCCACGATCGCCGCCATTTTTCATTACGGCTGTGGAGAGTGAAGAGGGAGGGAGCTGTGCTGCTGTTGTGCATAATAGGTTGTACTGTCCATAGGGGCTAACTGGCTGTTGTCCATATTAATCCATATAGGGGCTGGCTGGCTGTTGTCCATATTAATCCATATAGGGGCTGGCTGGCTGTTGTCCATAGGGGCTGGCTGTTCTGCTATGTTGTCCAGGGGTGCTCTGTCCATCAGGGGTACTCTTCACCCCCAGTGTAAAAATAATAAAAAAAAAATTGCGTGCGCTTGTTAGCCACACCACTAGTGAAAAAATAAAAACAATTTTTTGTGTGTGTGGTTGGTTGTGTACGTTAGCCGCAACTTAGCTGCACTATAATTGCTTGGTGACACTCCTGTAAGACCGCAGTGAGTATGGAGGACAGTCACATGACAGGAGAGCAGGATCCACATACCAGTTTTGTAGCTGCCGGCAGCAGTCATGATGACGTTCCAAGGCTGTCCACATAATCTATGAAGGCCAATGTACCAGGGCTTAAATCAGGCCATGTAAAAAAATCTACTTTTACCCTGAAAAAAAAAATCTAAAGCTACAGTAAGTCAGCTTTAGACAAACAAAAAATTGGCAATATGCCATTCACTACACAAATTGACAAGAAAAGGATACGGCCTTGGCCTTTATTTATGACTGGAGTTCTAGTTGTAATGATTTAAACCCTTCTGCTTGTAGATATACAAAAAGCCACAGATCCCCTAGGAGACTCCAAGTGTGTCCGTGGTTGCAATGTGTGAGCTGACCTTTCTAATTCTGTACTTGAAGAGGATCCTCTTTCCACCATTTGTGTGCCCTCTGCAAATATGGGGATGAGCAGCACAAGTCAAAATTCTGACTTAGAAATTGAGGATGCTTCTGTGGAATTTTACCAGGAGGATGAGGAGGATATTTACGTAGTTGGCGATAACAACAAGGATGATGAGGATGTTGATGATGATGAGGATGTTGATGATAATGAGGATGTTGCTGCGGAGGATGTTTGTGTAAAACCTGTAAATCAGGCAACAGTTGTTTCCCACCATGGGCAACATCCCATTGTTGCCATGCCTGGGCAAAGGACCAAAAAATCCACTTCTCGTGTGGAATTATTTCCACTCAAATCCAGACAACCTTTCCCAAGCCATTTGTAACCGTTGCCAAGTAACAGTGAGTGGGGGTAAGGACCTTAACCATCTAGGAACCTCCTCCCTGTTACGTTACTTGCAGTGCATTTATCAAATTGAAAAGGGTATTTCAAATTCATAAACATTGGGGACAAAATAACCGAACAACAATCAGTTCAGTGTCACCTAGCTGCTCCCTTCTATCTGGATCCAAGCGCTTGCAATCTCCCCCACCAACACCTGCATCATCATTAACATCCTCAATCATAATCGGAAGTAGTCCTGCATCCAATTTCAAAAGCATGACTGACTCCTCTCTTATCCGTGATTCCTCAGAGGGATCCTTGAGTGCTACGCCTGTTGCTGCTGCTGAGGGTGGATCTTCATCCCAAAAAGGAACCAAGAAGTCTACTACTAGTAGTAATTTAAAAAAACATTTGACTATTAAACAGTCCTTTGATAGAGGAAGTATAACAGCTGTCACCCAGTTTCACAGTGGATCACTGATGCCATGATGGCTGTGCTAGTGTTAGATGGTGAAGTAATAGAAAATGAGGATGATAGTGTGAAGGAAGTGCAAAAGGAGGATGAGGGGGAAATTTGTGTCCTATCTGACAATAATGATGATGTTGATGATGAGGATGTTTGCATAAATCAGCCACCAGTGGCAGCAGTTCTTGCTCATGATAAAAAGAAAGTCAGAAAAGACACGTCTTGGGTGTGGAATTATTTTAATCTAAATTCTGACAACAGTTGTGAAGACATCTGTTTCATTTGTAAAGCCAAAGTTAGAAGAGGAAGGGACGTTAACCATCTAGGCACCTTCTCCCTGTTACGTCATTTGCAGCAAGTTCATGCAATTTGTTTAACAAAATTATAATAATTTGTAAATTAACAACAAGCAGTCCAGTATCAGCTACCAGCAGTTTGGACCAGCAAATGCAATCTCCACCACCAACACCCTCATCATCAACCTCCTCCTTAATAATTATTATTATTATCCTTTATTTATATGGCGCCACAAGGGTTCCGCAGCGCCTTATACAGTACATAAACAAATAAGCACACAAGAAAACAGATATTAACAGTATTAACAATGCAGGACAGATACATGATTTATACATTGCTGCATAAAACTTAGATAAGCAGCATGGTGTCTGTAACCAAGGGTTGGGTGCTGTTGTAAATTAGAGTATAATTAAGTGAAGCACATGAAGGAAGAGGGCCCTGCTCATGAGAGCTTGCAATCTAAAGGGGAGGGGGCAGACAAACATGGGTGACACAGATGGGCTGGATACAAGGGTCGCAGTAATCTAACATCTATGGAAAGGTTAGTCTAAACTTAAGAGAAAAAAAACAAAACAATGAGTACAACAAAATTGCACCAAGCCTCATGATTTGGGGGCCACATTTGAGAGGTCATTTTGCTGCGTCGTTTGGTAATGTATAGTTGGAGTGGATAAGCATATTGCATGGGGAGATCAGGACGGATGCGGGCAGCATTGGAGATCCAGGTGCAGGCACAATCCATAGGTATGATGGAAATGTGGTAGTAGATAAAAGCAGTCCTTAATTACAGAAATTGCTGATTTGTTAAATTCTCCTTATGTTCTCCTCCTGTTTAACACCTGAATAACTCCAGCTTTAACTTAAATGTTCTATTGACACTTTAAACTAAGCACTTCAAATCTAGGCACTGATGTTGGAGCAGCCCTGGCTATGGCAGCCTAATTGAAGGTAGTCCTTCCAAAAAATGTTTTGTGGGGGCCCAAACAAACCAAGGAGTTCAGCCACGAAAGTGTCAGTCCTAGTCGCTAAAGTGCTTGGTTTGTTAAACTGTGCATGTACTTTTTAATATACCACATAAGAGTGGGTGGGAGGGACAATTCCATCTTGCACCTTTATTCTTTACATTTTGCACAATTTGGGGCATTGCCGACTGACATTATTATAGTTTATTAAACTGCCATCCTGTCTGCCACTGCTGTGTGGCAATGTCAGATTGAAGCTACCAAGGACCAGGAAGTGACAGATCCTATGCATATACTGAAGAGTGTGCGAAAAATTAATTTCATGTTTATGCTCTAGTATACATAACTAGTAAAGGGATTCGGAATATAGCAGGTCATTTTGGCCTACCCACTGCTCCATCCCCTCCCTCCTGTGGCTGTATATTGACTTCGTTCCCGGCAGGTCCACCATCATCTGCGGCTAAGGACTATCTCATTGCTTGATGCATGTGTCAAGAATTGAGATTTAGGTCTAGATGTACTAAGCAGTAGTTTTGATCCTGAAATATAAAACGGCATTTAATATTATTGCCAGTTTACATTTCGGGGTCAAAACTGCTGAGAATCTTAGCACGTAATAGCTGAAAAGTCTTAAGAGTAAAGAGTTGTTAATGATATACAAAATACAGGACCATGTGCAAGCATTGCCCAGGGCATCATCCATGGTGAATGGTCCAGGATCAGCACCATCGCTGCCCAACAGACCCTGCATCTGGCTAGCAGGGTGCCTGCAGAGGCACCCTATGGCCATTAGTGAAGCTTCAGTGCTTCTCGGGACATCCAAAGGACACTCTCTGGGCATGCACCCTGCAGTGTGTAGATGCACCCAGAGTGTCTGGGCAGCTGTACACCACACTACTTTTGCCACCTGGCCCATCCCCTGATGTGACATAATGGGTGAGGGTTTACGGGCGGCACATAGCGCTGGGGAGCACTGCTCTGGCAAAATAAAATGCCAGTGAATATTTTTGTATTTTACAATATTTAAAAAAAAAAAAAAATAATGAACATACTTATTAAACATGTTAAAATATGAAAAATTATGTGAATCACTGATTTATGTGGTCATGAACTGATGCTGCATTTATACCAGGTCTGACCCGGAGGTTGGAACATGGTTCCAATCCGGATCAGACCCAGAATTTCCCCAGCGCCAACCCAGGATATTCCCAAGGCGGCAACAATTCACATCTGAACCGGGTCTGCAGAGACCCGGTTTTTCTTGTGTTGAAGTGGACACTTGGACATGACGTCATCTCCAAGTGCCACTGAAGCCGGCCAAATGGCAGGCATGCGGCACAATCCAGGTCACCCTGACCAGGATTGCGCCGTTTACACTGCAGGGTTTCACGGGTTATTCCCGTGTTAAACCCTGCAAGCTACCTGGGTTGGATTGCCGGGTCACTCAACCCAGCAATCCAACACTTTCCCCTTTTACACCAAGGAGCTACCCGGGTTAACTCTGCAATAACCTGGGTTTTAGCTCTGGTGTAAAAGAGGTATTAGCATGTGATTGATCATTGACATAGAGGGGGAGTTCAATTAGCCCTGATCATTTTTCCGAGTCAAGGAATGGGACATTTTTGCACTTTAGACTTTTAAATTAGAGCCCATTTTTTTGCCTGAAATAGTACTTGGTATGGGGCAAAAACACATAGAATCTGTGACAAGTTCACAAACTTATGTATTTTCGCTGCCAGCTTCCCAAAAACAGGCTAATTATCTGGGATTGTTTTCGCTCTGCTGAGGTCCCAAAAAAATCCCCGAGAAGTACTGCTGGCGACCCAGCTTCAGGGCTAATTGGATAACCCTGGGGGGTCAATTAGCCTGCAATAAATTACCACAGCTAATTGCATCCCCCTCATAGCCTTCCATTTGTAATTTGTATTATTGTAATCCATATTAGGCAAATGAATAATGACTGATCTATAGAGGCTAGTTATGTGTAAATTGTAAATAACTTTTGTATACTTTTTTTTTTTTTTTTTTAAACATTTTACTATTTGAATGACATATATCAAATATACTGCTGTGAACAGTTCTTATCTGCAGTAAAATCATTTTTGTAACCTGTCGTCAGTTGCCTGGAGATTAACTATTTTGAGAAACATTTGCCCTCGTCCTCCTGAAAACTGTCGAGTCATTGCTGCAATTGCAATCAGTGGGCTGAAAGTGGTTAACTGTGCTGGAGAGAGCTTTGAACCCAGATCACCTCACAAAGTGAGTGAGAGAAAGGCTTTCAAATGTTTGACGACTGTCGACTCGCAAAAGTGGTCAGTTTAAAGAATATGAGCTTTTAGTTTGAGCAGTTTAACTGCCAATGCAAGCTGTTTTTACAATTTAGCATGGCAATGGGATTGATAGAAAGCAACAATGTGACTGAAGGAACATCATTTTGTATAAACAAATGGCTAAAAACATGGGCTGTTACAAAATGAATTGAACAGCTCTTAAACATATATATATATATATATATATATATATATATATATATATAATATGTTGAAAGAAATGGGCAGTCAAAGGACCACCAATCAGTTTAGGGTGCCAGGATACAAAAATATATGTAACACCCTCTAAGGGATGGTATTTGTAAATACACCCCTCTCAGTGTTAGAGCTTGCTTCCTGTTGTAGATATTACATGCCTGAGACCCTGGGATCAGTTTTCAGGTAAAGGAGGGGCTGTAGAGATAGACACGCAGGGGTGGGAAGACTGGGTGGGTAGCTGGCAGAGCAGAGGGAGTAGGGGGAGAGAACAAAGGGACTGAGAAGAAGAATTTGGGAGAGAGGAGACATGTTTTCGGGAGAGTCAGAGCTGGAAGCAGAAATGTAGCCCTCGTGCTCCCCTGGCAGGGGGAGATTGGCGGGGCCGTGGTGACTGCCACGATGCCCATCTAACGTCAAAGGAGAAATAGGTCTGGAGTGAGACCACTGAGATAAAGTCTGTGAGAGACCACAGAGAAAGAGCTGGAAGGTTTCAGTGTGAGCCGCCCAGTGAAGTTTTCAGCACCGATGAGAGGGGTAAGAGAGGCAAGTATATGTGTTGAAGAGATGGGGAAGAGGAATTTCCCAGGAGCTTTTACTGTTAAGGTACCAGAGGAGTCCCTTATGCATAAAAACCCCCCAGCAGCCATTAAAGGGGGGGTCACTGTGGTAGCAGTGTGGCTATAGGAGCCATTCCTGTAGGATAGGGATGGGCTGCTGCTGAGAGTTTGATAGCTGCAATAGAAAAGTCTGTATATTGCTGTCCCATATGAAAGAGAAGGGGAGCAGAGAGAGGCAGACTGGGTATGAGACACTCTGTATATTGTCTTAGAAGAGACAAAGGAGAGGCACAGTGCAAAAGAAGTTATGTGAGATGTGTGTGAAGCTGTGGAACTACAGGCACCAGCCAGCAAAGGGCTAGGTGGACCTGCACGTATGAAGTGGAGAACTACAGGCACCAGCCAGCGAAGGGCTAGGTGGACCTGCACATGTGAAGTGGAGAACTACAGGCACCAGCCAGCAAAGGGCCAGGTGGACCTGCGTGGGTAAAATGCAAAGCATTCATTGTGACTGTGCTTTAAGACTGTGCTGGTGAAGAAGAGTGTGATGTAATGTAACCATATCCATAAGATTGTTATATACCATCTGACATGCCAAGTATATGAGCTGGAGGGAGAGGAGAAGCTGCTGTAACCATATTCTTGTCCTTTAAAGTCATGTGCAGGAGGAGAGAAATAAATTGGTTTATTTTTATAAGAGAAGGTCTGGCGCCCAAGTTATTCAAAAGAACTGTTACTGTATGTGTCTATCTATAGCTGTATCTATATGTGTGACTGTTATAAAGCCTGCATGGGCACGGACCCTTTTCAGGTATTGCCCACACCCTGGAGAGCTAGCCTGAGGCAATAGGAGGTGTATCACTCCAAATGCACCTATGTACCACACCGCACACTGAAGGGGGGTTACATATATATGCAGAAAAACAGCCCTCCTGGGTAGATTCAAACAACAGAGTGATATATATATATATAATATATATATATATATATATTTTGCCACACCTATGCAAAAGGTCTATGCTAACTAATCTGTAGACTCATTCTACTTGTGGTGAAAGGTGTCTGTGAAAGTTTATAAAGTTTAAGAGAGGAGTTTCAGTGAAGGGAGCTCCTCTTTTGCATAGGAACATTGTATTACAATGATTCACTTGTTAGTTTAGTCTGGTATGGATGACACTGCAGTAATACAAGCACTGTGAGGACTTGCTAAATTGCATCAATATATAGTATATGAAGAGAGCTACAGGAGAACGGGACATTCCCAGAGCAATTAAGATCTGCTGGCTTTTGACCCCAGATATCAAAAGATCTGTGGATAGCTGTGGTATGAGACGGGGTGAGACCTTCTGTTAAATAAGGGCTAAAAAAGACTGTCTTTTTTGTGGTGGAGACTGATGGGTGACATGAACACAGAAAGCACATTTGTTCCACAATGTTTTTCTTTGTTGCAGTATTTTTTTTTTCTCAGTTTCACTCTTAAAGCATACTAACTTTACTTTTATGTCACCACAGGGAGTGACTGGATCTGTTGCCTTGTGTAGATCTACAGCATTTCATACTTTGAATGGGATGCATCCATTGCTTCAACTTGCAAAAAGCAGAACAGGCTGGGGAAAATGGAGAACATTGAGCTAAAACCCACCAAAGAAAATTTGAGCACTTCTAGAGTGAGGATCGATAACACCAGGTATCTGTTTAATCCTCTAAGTATTGTGTGATATAATATAATTTTAATAAAAGCTACTATTAACTTCATATAGTTGTCTTCAAACATATCTTGCTTATGCAATACTAATTGTTTGCAGTTTCTACAGTATAATATAGTATAGTACTATAATTATAGGAGGAGGATGAATTCCTGGAAAATATTTTGACCTGTTCATTGTTAATGTTATAAAAGAATACAGCAGTCTATGGACCTGATTCAAACGCGCTCGCTAGGATGCATTCACTGGTAGCTGCCCGATTTTCGCATTGTGCGCATGCGTATGCATCCGATGGTACCCGATGTACCGATGGTACCCGATGTACCGATGGTTGCATACACTTTCTAGAGATGACGTGCGCAAGTGGGCATCTTAAGACAGGCTGGTGGGTGTCTGCATACACAAAGCGATCGCACACCAAGACATAGTGGGCGTGCTAATGCCTTGCCATGCGATCGCCTGCTTTGCTGTGGGTTGTCCGGATTTGCATACACTGGTTGCGTGCGAACGCATCTAGCGAGCGGGTCTGAATCGAGCCCTATATACTAAGCCTTGGAGAAAGATAAAGTGGCTGGAGATTAAAGGGTCTGTGTACTAAGCCTTGGGACCAAATGTAATAGGGTGAGAGTTTAGAAAATGTCAGAGTTTAGCGATAAACTCACATTAGTTGAGTTTTATCTTCAAAATGGGCAAACATCTGGATGAAAGTTTAAATTGTGAGATCTTTTGAGTCTGAAAAACATGCGAGTTTGCATGTTCTTGGCCTCTATTACATTGGTCAAGTTTAAAATTGTGAGAACTTATTGCTAAACGCTCACATTTTCTAAGCTCTCACACTATTACATTTGGCCCTTGACTGGAGATAAAGTATCAATCAACAGCTCCTGTCATTCTGCAAACACAGCCTGTGACATGGCAGTTAGGAGCTGATTGGCTGGTACCTTATCTCTGTCTACTTTATCTCCATCCAAGGCTTAGCAAATAGACCCCACAGCCTGTAAAGTGACAGTTAGGAGCTGATTGGTGGGTACCTTATCTCTGTTCACTTTATCTCCAAAGCTTACTACATAGGACCTGATTCAGACTCGCTCGCTGCGTACGCTCGTACCCAGTGTATGCAAATCCGGCACACACCCAGCAAGGCAGGCAATCGCACGTCAAGGCATAAGCACGCCCTCTATGTCTTGGCGTGCGATCACTTTGTGTATGCAGCCACCCACCAGTGTTTCTTAAGATGCCCACTTGCGCATGTCATCTCCAGGAAGTGTATGCAACCATCGGTACATCAGGTACCATCGAAAGCGAACTCAGAGCTCGAGGTTGACAATACACTGCCGCAAGCACTGCAAGCACTGCAATCACTTCAGTGTGAAATACAACCAGGTGACGTGTACTATGGCGATGCCTGTTAATTACGCACGCCTCTGTAATGGCGTTAAAACACTCAGGCACGCCTGCGTTCGCACATCCACTCCTCCGTTTCCAGTGGCAGCCTGTCACCACCCACAAACGACTTCTCCTGTCACTCACTCTGCTGGGCTGTCTATGCACAGCGTGCGAACGCTTCCCGATCTCTCGTACTGGCTCACGCATGCGCAGAATGCAAAAATCAGTCAGCTACGAGAGAGCGGGTCTGAATCAGGTCCAAGTGTCTAACAACAGGCTGCACAATGTTAGTTTCCACCACCGGCCGGAGATTGCGAGAGAGAGATACCGTATGAAGATCTCTTTTCTGCTTGTTAAGGCGCTTATCCACTACACGACTCGCTCCATGAGCTATATCTTGTAGTGTGTCCCCGGCAGTGGTGTGATCAATGTCCTTATCGACATTGAGCACACACACTGAACAATATCATTCACAATATCGTTCAGTGCCAGCACCCTCACACATACAAAAATAAAATGTGAGCTATTCAGTTATAATTATATTTTTTATAAGTGGCTGTTTTCTTTAAACATTTGTAAAAAAAAATTTCTGTTCTTTTTTTCATTGTAGAATTTGCCAAGTACCATAATGCTGCTGGCCATGATTTAATGTCCATTTCAAACATTTTTTCCTAAGCCAAGTAGTACAGTAGGACCTTTCAGACATGAAGATGTGCAATTAAGATATATCATTAGTGTGCCATTATACAATACAGAATGACTAGTCCAATGTTTTGGGTTCATACCTGCACAATTAAGATACAGTAGGCATGAAACATAATGCCATATTGTAAGTGTTTCCTACGTGAGCTGTAAGCCTAAGAATGTTATGTTCAAGGAAGAAGAAAAACTATTTTAAGGACTCTACTACTATTGCTGTCCCGTCTATGAAAGGTCGTGGTTACCTTGATTACACCATTGAAAATCATCCTTCCAAAGCTTTTGAGAAGATGGATGAGCTTAGAAGAAACAACCAGCTGTGTGATGTCCTTATAAAAGTTACTTACAATGGCCAAGAAGAAGACTTCCCTGTACATAAGATTGTACTTGCTTCCTGCAGCTCCTTTTTTAGGGCTATGTTTACT
This sequence comes from Taudactylus pleione, assembly GCA_031769625.1. Taxonomy (NCBI): domain Eukaryota; kingdom Metazoa; phylum Chordata; class Amphibia; order Anura; family Myobatrachidae; genus Taudactylus; species Taudactylus pleione. Next base: position 1,601,953 of record JAUIMM010000086.1, read on the forward strand.
AATAACTTTCGTGAGTGTTTTGCCAAAGAAGTCACCATCAAAGACATGTGCCCCCTGGTGATGCAGCGGCTGATAGAGTTTGCCTACACGTCAAGAATAACCGTTGGCGAGAAGTGTGTATTGCATGTTCTCTTGGCTGCGATGAGATACCAGATGGAAGATGTGGCACAGGCTTGCAGTGACTTTCTTATAAAACAGCTGGACCCCAGCAATGTTATTGGAATCTCTAACTTTGCAGAACAGACTGGATGCATAGATTTACATAGAAAAGGAAGAGAATACATCAATATGCACTTCAGTGAGGTAATTATTAGTATTCCCAGTAAGTGTGCATCTTACACACCTTTAAGACCAGATCCACACACATACGCTAAGCCTGGCAGAAAGAAGGGTAAGGCCAGAGCGATAACGTACACTTTGGGTTTTTTTGCTATAATTTGGGAAATTTTGGTGTGACTTTCAGTGAAAACATTTCTGTAATGTTGTATTACACTAGCACAGAACGTGTCACACCAAACCTATGAAGTTGTCTTTTTTCATTGCTTCTAATCACATTGTACCACATGCAGAAAACCAGGCACTAGCGCATGCTAGCCCAATGATTCCACGTTAACTGTGGAATTAATGTGTTTTTTCTGTGTCCCCTATTAGTGAGACATGTAGCTGAAAAAGTCAATAATGTGATCTAACATCCATAATGAGTAGGGCTTATTCTGCACATAACATCCAACATTATTTGAGAACCATTTGGTATATTCTAGGGGTGTGCACCGGCCACTTTTCGTGTTTTGGTTTTGGATCTGGATCTTTCTTCGTGTTTTGGATCTGGATTGGTTTTGCCAAAACCACCCTTCCGTGTTTTGGGTTCTGGGTTTTGTGTTTTGGATCTGGATTTTTTCATAAAAAATAAAAAAAAACGCTAAAATCACATAAAATGGGCCTTTTTTTGTTCCTACACTATTAATAACCCCAATAACATTAATTTCCACTCATTTCCACTCTATTCTGAACACCTCACAATATTGTTTTTAGGCCAAAAGGTTGCACCGAGGTAGCTGGATGACTATGCTAAGCGACACAAGTGGGCGGCACAAACACGTGGCCCATCTAGGAGTGGCACTGCAGTGGCAGACAGGAAGCCAATCAGCGTTATGGTGCCCATTTGCATGTAGCACAAACCCGGGAGATCCGTGCTACATGCATCTGTGTGATTGGCACAGAGCAATGACAGGTCCGTGAGACCCGTCTGTGCTGCTGTGGTAAAAAAAAAAAAAACCTGTGTAAAAAAAGAAAAAAATGGCGTGCACCCCCCCAAAAAAGAGCAACCAGTCCCGGGCATTAGTAACCCAGTGCTGGGTGTGCTTAAATACAGGGGACAAACGACGTAGGGGTCCCCTGTACTTAAGCACAACCAGCACCGGGCTAGTCAGAACCAGCGCTGGTTGCCAAAATACGGGGGACAAACGACGTAGGGGTCCCCCGTATTCTGCGCAACCAGCTCTGGGCTCTGATCCGGTCCTGGTTCTGGAAATACAGGGGAAAAAAATTAGTAGGGTTCCCCTGTATGTTCCAGAACCAGCACTGGACTTTTTCTAGCGGGGGGCTGATGCCACAGCCAGGGGAGCCCTTTCACCGGGCCCCCCAGCCGCAGCATCAGCCCTGACCGCTAGTCAGCCCAGGCCGGGGATCCCTGGAGAGCTGGGGACCCCCCCAATAAAGGGGTCACCCTCTCCAGGGCACCCCAGGCCCAGGCTGATAGCGCGGGGCTATCCCCGCCACCCCTGGTGGCGGTGGGTGGCGGGTTGATTGTGTGGTGTGGTGTAAATAAAGAATATCAAACATTGTCTTTACAAGTAGAACTGCAAGTCCCAGCTAGCCTGCCCCGCATGCTGGTACTTGGAGAACCACAAGTACCAGCATGCAGGGCATTAAGGGCCCACTAGTACCTGTAGTTCACCTGTAAAAAAAATGTTTAAAAAAACACAGGACACACACACCGTGACAGTATAAGTTTATTAAACATACATACACACACACACATGTACACATACTCACCTATGTAACATCGTCCACTTGTCCGGTAAAGTATCCATAGGGGACCTGTGAAAAAAAACATACTCACCATCTCCTATGCGAGGTTCTGTCCTCTTCGTTCCAAAGTAGGCATCCCCGGACTTGGCAAAAAAACAAAACGAAAACGCGATCCACGAACTTAGTACCGTTCTATAGAACGGTACTTCCCGAATGAGAGCTTAGCGGCGGGGTATCACCATGGAAACCCCGCTGCTAAGCGTTCATTGGCTGAGAGAGGTCATCTCTCGTCTCTCAGCCAATGAACGGCTCCCTCCATTGTAGTCAATGGTGGGAACCGCAGGGTAAACTTTAATAACCTTGCGGCTCCCACCATTGACTACAATGGAGGGAGCCGTTCATTGGCTGAGAGACGGGAGATGACCTCTCTCAGCGAATGAACGCTTAGCAGCGGGGTTTCCATGGTGATACCCCGCCGCTAAGCTCTCATTCGGGAAGTACCGTCAGTACTAAGTTCGTGGATCGCGTTTTCGTTTTGTTTTTTTGCCAAGTCCGGGGATGCCTACTTTGGAACGAAGAGGACAGAACCTCGCATAGGAGATGGTGAGTATGTTTTTTTTCACAGGTCCCCTATGGATACTTTACCGGACAAGTGGACGATGTTACATAGGTGAGTATGTGTACATGTGTGTGTGTGTGTATGTATGTTTAATAAACTTATACTGTCACGGTGTGTGTGTCCTGTGTTTTTTTAAACATTTTTTTTACAGGTGAACTACAGGTACTAGTGGGCCCTTAATGCCCTGCATGCTGGTACTTGTGGTTCTCCAAGTACCAGCATGCGGGGCAGGCTAGCTGGGACTTGCAGTTCTACTTGTAAAGACAATGTTTGATATTCTTTATTTACACCACACCACACAATCAACCCGCCACCCACCGCCACCAGGGGTGGCGGGGATAGCCCCGGGCTATCAGCCTGGGCCTGGGGTGCCCTGGAGAGGGTGACCCCTTTATTGGGGGGTCCCCAGCTCTCCAGGGATCCCCGGCCTGGGCTGACTAGCGGTCAGGGCTGATGCTGCGGCTGGGGGGCCCGGTGAAAGGGCTCCCCTGGCTGTGGCATCAGCCCCCCGCTAGAAAAAGTCCAGTGCTGGTTCTGGAACATACAGGGGAACCCTACTAATTTTTTTCCCCTGTATTTCCAGAACCAGGACCGGATCAGAGCCCAGAGCTGGTTGCGCAGAATACGGGGGACCCCTACGTCGTTTGTCCCCCGTATTTTGGCAACCAGCGCTGGTTCTGACTAGCCCGGTGCTGGTTGTGCTTAAGTACAGGGGACCCCTACGTCGTTTGTCCCCTGTATTTAAGCACACCCAGCACTGGGTCACTAATGACCGGGGCTGGTTGCTCTTTTTTGGGGGGGGGTACGCCATTTTTTTCTTTTTTTACACAGGTTTTTTTTTTTTTTTTTTACCACAGCAGCACAGACGGGTCTCACGGACCCGTCTGTGCTCTGTGTCAATGACACAGATGCAAGTAGCATGGATCTCCTGGTCCGTGCGTGCATCTGTGTCATTGAAATACACAGCAGCACAGACGGGTCTCACTGACCCATCTGTGCTCTGTGTCACTGTCAGTCACACAGATGCATGTAGCATGGATCTCACGAGTCCGTGCTACATGCAAATGAGCACCATAATGCTGATTGGCTGAGAGCCGTGACAGACGGCTCTGTCAGCCAATCAGCACTTTGCCCATTAAAGGCAAAGGCATTTTTTTTAAAATGGCCGGTCGAGGCAAAACCTCGAGATTCGACAGCAGATCTCGAGGTTTTGCCTCGGGAGAGGGATCCGGGGCAGACAGGGAGATCCGAGCTTGGGCTCGGATCGCCCCGGATCCCCGAAGTTCGGGTGGGTTCGGTTCTCAGGGAACCGAACCCGCTCATCCCTAGTATATTCACATGAAAAATTCACATATAGCTAGCAATATCAACAGTATCACTAAAACAGCTAAAAAATAAATATTGATGGACAGTACAAAAACAATGCATGGTAATAATAAAGCAATATTAATCTAGAGTGACTTTTTTCTACTCTGTGCTATATTAATGTTCCCCCCTTATTCTGCAATGATTGTGCTGATTATTAGTAAAGGTTTGGACAAGGCACACACCCACTGCTCCTCTCTATCCCATCCACTCCTGCAGTATATACTTTCCACTCCCTGAATCAGAGTGGTCCTCCTCCGTCTAGGTCTGTCTCATCGAACGCTGCGGTGAGAGCTGTTGGAATGGCGGTGCACACCCAAGCTCCCTCTGCGCATGCATGTTAGAGAAGGAACAGACCATTCCAGATTAGAATATAGATGCCAAAATTGGGTGTAGCTAAAAGGTTTGTTTGCGCTTAACAATTTCAGTGAAAACTGGGAAAATGATTGCCTTCGTCTGGAAAGTAGAAATGGATTGTGAAATCCTTTAGGTGCCTTTCGGGCCAGTATTATATGAAACAGTCTGCATTCTTTTATGTTTGCATAATACTTACATTAAGACTTGCTTTATGTATTTCCTGTAAAATTGCACATATTTCTCCATAACTGTAGGGAACTTATAGGGGTATTCAATATGAAACGTAAACTTCGCTGTCGAAGTTTACGTTTCATATCGGAGTTTTTACCTGCGTTAAAGTATCGGGCGCGCGCCCGGTTATCCCTGTATTCAATATGAAATTAACGGAAACGGGAGTCTGCGAAGTTAGATTTGCGTAAAGTTACAAATTTTTCCTTAAAAAAATTGTAGGACCCCCCTAAAGTTGTAAAAACATGGGGGATCACTATGGGTACCCCCGTTTTAGCCTTTAAATGAAAGTCGGGGATTTAAATAGCCGCAGCAGGTGTTTTTTCCTGACATTGAAGAAGTGATGCAGAAGAGCACTTAGGTTTTTTTTTTTTAGTTTTTTTAAGTGGTCCCATCAAATTTGGGGTACATGAAAATGGGTACTGGCATATTTGGATGTCCCTAAAGTAAGTTTTTTAAAATTCTGCAATTGTGCACCTGCCGCTATAAATCTATTCTAGAAAACACCTGCCGCATACTTGCAGAATAGAGAAAAAAAAAAGAGATTTTGCCCCCCAGCACACTGCAGCAAAAACAATACTTAAATCCTACATGATAATAGTGATTCAGAGGAATTAGTTACACACATTTGCAAATATATGAATAAGCGCCAGGCCAATCGTCAAGGCTCCTCTATACTGGCGTCCCTAAAATTAAGGGGCTCACGTCCGAGAAGCAAGGCACCCGAAAAAATTTCCAGCATACTTGCAGAATAGCCCTGAACCTATTTTCCTATTGTTAAACAATTTTTTCCCATTTTTTTTTTTACCCCAATTTTTAAATACATTTTTTGGGGTGTCCCTATTTTTTTTAAACTTTTTTAGACACAGTTCTTTTTTAAATGTCATTCCCAGGGGTGCAGGCTATTTTTTTTAAGCCTGCACCCCTAACCCCCAATTCTGCACTTTTTTCGACACCTATTCAGTGGTGAAAAGTTATCCCCGTTTTTTATCAAAGACTTTTCGAACCTGCGATAAGTCTTTGAAACTGAATACGGTGTAAAAGTCAAACCTGCGATAATGACGTCAAAAGTGCGATATTAACGCAAAAACAATGTTATCGCTCCCATATTGAATACCCCTATTAGAGTTTTAATCTACAGAACACCAGGCAGTGTTTTATAAATGCCCTTTATTTTAAGGATAATTTTATTCCACAAAAGGAAACTTGCTTTATATAAGTAGAACTTGCTTTACATATAATGCTGTACAAATATGCTTTCCTACAATGTCTTTTTTTAATTTCAGGTTACAATGGAGGAGGAGTTTCTAAACCTTACTCATTGTGAACTCTTGGACTTGGTCAGTCAGGAAAGTCTGAATGTCCTCTGTGAGACAGAGGTATACAATGCCTGTTTAAGGTGGATGCAGTGGGATTTGAACAACAGAGAACAATATTTTACCCTACTATTAAATGCTGTTCAGCTCTATGCTCTGCCACCAAAGTTTCTTGCAGTTCAGCTAAAGCAGTGCCCCATCCTCAATAAGGAAAACTCATGTAGGAAATTTCTGTCTAAGATCTTCCAAGAAATGTCATTACACAAGCCTCTACCAGCAACCAAAGTACGAGGCAACCAACTTATTTATGTGGCAGGTGGCTACCTTCAGAACTCGCTGAACTCTATGGATGCCTATAATCCCCAAACTGGGGAATGGATCAAACTTGCCAACATGTTGGAGCCAAGAAATGGTCTGGGAGCTTGTATTGTGAGTGGTCTGTTTTATACTGTAGGTGGGAGGAACCATTCCTCTACAGAAAATACAGACTCAAACTCTTTAGCTTGCTTCAATCCAATCATAAATCAATGGACTTCAAGAGCAGACATGAGTGTAGCCAGAAACAGAGTTGGAGTAGGCGTAGTAGATGGTGCCATTTACGCTGTAGGAGGCTCCTGTGGATCAATACATCACAAAAGTGTTGAAAGGTAAATTCCATGGTAGATGTTCATACAGTTGTGAGAAACTAGTCATCTATAATTATCTTGCCTCTGCTAATTCCATTGTACATTTATTTTAAAAACATTATATTGAGCTGTATGGCATGGGCTTAGTTATTGAGTACAGACACACAGATTCATCTATTGGTCAGTACTCTGCTTTTGCTCAGAAGAGGAATAAAGTGCGTTTTGTGTATAGCCCACATTTCCTTTATATTCATAGAGGCTAAAAAATAATGTCCTTAACTATTTCAAAATATGTAAAATTGATCATAAAGTGAAAGGATGACATTCATTAGGGGTTATCGCAAAGCAAAGATACATTTATTGAGAGCCGCCAAAACTTGAATAAATTCAATGTAATTGAAAGACACTGAGGGGTCTATTTACTAAGCTGTGTTAGGGGATAAAGTGAATGGAGATAAGGTACCAGCCAATCAGCTCCTAACTGCCATGTCACAGGCTGTGTTTGAAAAATGGCAGTTAGGAGCTGATTGGCTGGTACCTTATCACCGTTCAATTTATCTCCTAACAAAGCTTAGTAAATAGACCCCTTAGACTGTTGAAAAATAATTTACTAGATATAAACCTGACTTAAATCCATTGTTTTCAGCTTTATTTCACTCCTAAACCAATTTGGGCAGGATTAATTTCTAATAAAGTATTTGTCAACAGTTTCACCATCTTTATTTGCTATTAGTTTTCCTTGTGGAACTAAAGTACCAAGAGGTCATGTGGTTCCAAACAGCGACCTATTTTTTTCAACCATTAACATATTACCCCACTGACCAGGGAGTTAAAATGAGCCACAGTGCTATTCAGCATGGTTCTTGTTTCCTTGAAGGAGGGGTCTGCTGACCAGATTTGAGCCATTTTCAGCAGATCTCCCTGTTACAGTGTGACTAGCACAGAATGGTTGTGATTTTTGCGTCAGAACCCCACACTGTTAGCTGTAACTAACACAGCCTATGAGCACTGGTCCTTGTTTGAATTTTGTGGGGAGTTTATTTTTATTCACTGATTATATTTTTTATAAAGATCTGTGCATGTGCAATACAGCAAAATGGAATATTATAAAAAATTATAAAATTCTACTTACGCCCAACTCTAACTCATGTCCTGTTTTGCAGACAAATGTAGTAATCATGCGAATGCCTGACAAGCTGTACTATAGTGAATAAGAAAATTTATAAATGTAATTCGCAAGTATATAGGATAGTAACAAATTCAATATGTGATTATTTTATTAAGAAGCCAGCAAAAAAAATTCTATATATTGCTTATCTTATCAAATAGGGAGCAGATTAAAGAATAAAAGTGGGCACTCCATTTTAATAGTTTGGCATGGTTAAATGTACAGCTGATACTTTGTGAGTAAACATTTAGATGAATGCTTTTGAATGATATGGTCAGTGAGTGTATTAAAATGTCAAGTGGACTTATAAGGAAAAATACACATTTTCTCTATGTGATCTTGTATTCTTGATAAAGCCACTTGAATAACTTATTATTAATAAACTGTGATTCTGTGCTGTATGATAGATAAACTACTTTTCAACATTATCCCCATATACTTGTACCTGAATTTCTACTTCAAGACTGCTGAGAGCCACCAGAATGATTCAAGTACATTTTCCCTATCCAATAGATTCCATTCCTGGGCACGTCAGTTGGCAATAAGTGTGTAGACTTGCTTGGTTTATGTCTGCCCTGGCTCTTTTGTGATGCACACTGCTCAATACTCTAGGTACGATCCTGAAGCTAACCAGTGGACATCTGTAGCTCCCATGCACGTTGCACGAATTGGAGCAGGAATAGCATCTTGCTGTGGGCTTTTGTATGCAATTGGTGGGTTTGATGGAGAAAACCGTTGGAACACTGTGGACTGTTATCATCCTGATGAGGACCAGTGGCATCCCAGGGCACCGATGAGAACTATACGAAGTGGGGCAGGTATGTGCACTGAAATATATATATGTATATTGTGTACTGAATTTGGCCCTGATTAAAGTGCAATGCAGATCCAGTATGCTGCTATTAGGGGTGAGCGGGTTCGGATTTCTGAAATCCGAACCCCCCCGATCCGAGGCCGATCCGAGTCAGGCTCGACTTTTCCCGCCTGACTCGGATCTGAAATCGAGGCAAAACGTCATCATCCCGCCTTCTGAGTCTCGCGGGTTTTGGATCCTATATAAGGTACCCGTGTTGGCGCCATTTTCTCACTCGGCTGTGGACAGTGAAGAGGGAGGGTGGGAGTTAGGGCTGGCTGGGCTGTGTAGTGTAGTGCAGAGTAGTGTTGTGCTGTGCTGCGCTGTGCTGCTGTTGTCCACTACTTCAAAGTCCATAGGGGCTGGCTGTGTTGTGCTGTGCTGCTGTTGTTAATAGGGGCTGTGTCCACTACTTCAAAGTCCATAGGGGCTGGCTGGACTGTGTTGTGCAGTCAGTTCTCCATAGGGGCTGTGTCCACTCCAAAGTCCTGTGCAGTGTCCCAGTCCCAGTGTCCCAGTCCTAAAGGGGTGCTGTAGTTCTGTGTTTGTGAATTGTGTGCGCAGTAGCCGCACGTGCCTCAAAAAAGTAGTGCCAAGCATGCGCCTGTGTCATAAGTAAAGGGCCGGCTGGCTTGATCGTTAAAGGGTGCTGTAACCCCCAAAGTACACTCCAGTCCAGACCAAAAAAAAATTTATTTTCTGTGTTTGTGAATTGTGTGCGCAGTAGCCGCATGTGCATCAACAAAGTAGTGCCAAGTGTGCGCCTGTGTCATAAGTAAAGGGCCGGCTGGCTTGACCGTTAAAGGTTGCTGTAACCCCCAAAGTACACTCCAAACAAAAAAAAATATATGTTCTGTGTTTGTGAATTGAGTGCGCAGTAGCCGCACGTGCATCAACAAAGTAGTGCTAAGAGTGCGCCTGTGTCATAAGTAAAGGGCCGGCTGGTTTGACCGTTAAAGGGTGCTGTAACCCCCAAAATACACTCCAGTCCAAACCAAAAAAATATATATTTTCTGTGTTTGTGAATTGTATGCACTGTGGCGAACGTGCATCAACAAAGGAGCAGCGCCAAGCGTGCGCCTGTGTCCCATAAGTAAAGAGCCGGCTGGCTCATTTCTTAAAGGGTGGTGTAACCCACAAAGTGCACTACTCTCCAGCAAAAATAAAAAAATATTTTCTGTGTTTGTGTGCGCTTTAGCCGCACGTATATATCAATATAACATAAATGGAGGACCAAACTTTCTCAGATAAAAATAAAATAGGGAAAGATCAAGAACCACTTCCTCCTAGTGCTGTTGCTGCTGCTGGGAGTTGTTCATTATCCCAGAGAGGAAGTAGGAACATCACTACTTTTACTAAACAATTGACCCTCCAACAGTCCCTAGCGATGAGGATGAAGTACGACAGCAGTCATCCTGAAGCAAAATGTATAACTGAGGCCTTGACTGCTATGTTGGTGTTAGACGTGCGTCCGGTATCCGCCATTAGTGCAGTGGGATTTAGACAATTGATGGAGGTAGTGTGTCCCCGGTTCCAAATCCCGTCTAGATTCCACCTGCATCCTCAAAGCAGCAGCGACAAGCGTGCATCTGTCTGTTAAAGGGTGGTGACACCCTCAAAGTGTGCTACACAAACAACAAAAATATTGTTCTTTTTTTTTCTGTCTTTGAGAAATGTGTGGGCTGTAGCCGCACCTGCATCCTTAAAGCAGCAGCGACAAGCGTGCGTCTGTCTGTTAAAGGGTGGTTACACCCTCAAAGTGTGCTACACAAACAATAAAAATATTGTTCTTTTTTTTCTGTCTTTGTGAATTGTGTGGGCTGTAGCCGCACTTGCATCCTCAAAGCAGCAGCGACAAGCGTGCGTCTGTCTGTTAAAGGGTGGTGTAACTCTCAAAGTGCTCCAAAAAATAAAAAACTATTTTTTTAATGTGTTTGTGACTTGTGTGCGATGTAGCCGCACTTGCATCCTCAAAGCAGCAGCGACAAGCGTGCGTCTGTCTGTTAAAAGGTGGTGACACCCTCAAAGTGTGCTACACAAACAATAAAAATATTCTTCTTTTTTCTGTCTTTGTGAATTGTGTGGGCTGTAGCCGCACTTGCATCCTCAAAGCAGCAGCGACAAGCGTGCGTCTGTCTGTTAAAGGGTGGTGACACCCTCAAAGTGTGCTACACAAACAATAAAAATATTCTTCTTTTTTCTGTCTTTGTGAATTTTGTGGGCTGTAGCCGCACTTGCATCCTCAAAGCAGCAGCGACAAGCGTGCGTCTGTCTGTTAAAGGGTGGTGTAACTCTCAAAGTGCTCCAAAAAATAAAAAACTATTTTTTTAATGTGTTTGTGACTTGTGTGCGATGTAGCCGCACTTGCATCCTCAAAGCAGCAGCGACAAGCGTGCATCTGTCTGGTAAAGGGTGGTGACACCCTCAAAGTGTGCTACACAAACAATAAAAATATTCTTCTTTTTTCTGTCTTTGTGAATTGTGTGGGCTGTAGCCGCACTTGCATCCTCAAAGCAGCAGCGACAAGCGTGCGTCTGTCAGTTAAAGGGTGGTGACACCCTCAAAGTGTGCTACACAAACAATAAAAATATTGTTCTTTTTTTTTCTGTCTTTGTGAAATGTGTGGGCTGTAGCCGCACCTGCATCCTTAAAGCAGCAGCGACAAGCGTGCGTCTGTCTGTTAAAGGGTGGTTACACCCTCAAAGTGTGCTACACAAACAATAAAAATATTGTTCTTTTTTTTCTGTCTTTGTGAATTGTGTGGGCTGTAGCCGCACTTGCATCCTCAAAGCAGCAGCGACAAGCGTGCGTCTGTCTGTTAAAGGGTGGTGTAACTCTCAAAGTGCTCCAAAAAATAAAAAACTATTTTTTTAATGTGTTTGTGACTTGTGTGCGATGTAGCCGCACTTGCATCCTCAAAGCAGCAGCGACAAGCGTGCGTCTGTCTGTTAAAAGGTGGTGACACCCTCAAAGTGTGCTACACAAACAATAAAAATATTCTTCTTTTTTCTGTCTTTGTGAATTGTGTGGGCTGTAGCCGCACTTGCATCCTCAAAGCAGCAGCGACAAGCGTGCGTCTGTCTGTTAAAGGGCGGTGACACCCTCAAAGTGTGCTACACAAACAATAAAAATATTCTTCTTTTTTCTGTCTTTGTGAATTGTGTGGGCTGTAGCCGCACTTGCATCCTCAAAGCAGCAGCGACAAGCGTGCGTCTGTCTGTTAAAGGGTGGTGTAAACCTCAAAGTGCTCCAAAAAATAAAAAACTATTTTTTTAATGTGTATGTGACTTGTGTGCGATGTAGCCGCACGTGCATCAACATAGTAGCAGCGCCAAGCGTGCGCCTGTGTCATAAGTCAAGGGCTGGTTTGGACATCTGATCCGGACTGAAGGACGTGCCAACAATTTCTGACAAGTCTACTGTCACTGCATATGATACTGTCCTCAAAGCAGCAGCGACAAGCGTGCATCTGTCTGTTAAAGGGTGGTGACACCCTCAAAGTGTGCTACACAAACAATAAAAATATTCTTCTTCTTTTTTCTGTCTTTGTGAATTGTGTGGGCTGTAGCTGCACTTGCATCCTCAAAGCAGCAGCGACAAGCGTGCGTCTGTCTGTTAAAGGGTGGTGTAACCCGCAAAGTGCGCTCCACAAACAATAAAAATATTCTTCTTTTTTCTGTCTTTGTGAATTGTGTGGGCTGTAGCCGCACTTGCATCCTCAAAGCAGCAGCGACAAGCGTGCGTCTGTCTGTTAAAGGATTACATCGGTGACAGCATCCAAGTAGGCATGTCAGACAGTCCGTACCTGTACTGGCAGGAAAAAGAAGCAATTTGGAGGTCCCTGTACAAACTGGCTCTATTTTACCTGAGTTGCCCCTCCTCCAGTGTGTACTCCGAAAGAGTGTTTAGTGCAGCCGGGAACCTTGTCAGCGAAAGGCGTAGGAGGTTGCTTCCACAAAATGTGGAGAAGATGATGTTCATAAAATGAATTATCAACTCTTCCAGGGAGACCAGCCTCCAGAACGTACAGAGGGACCTGTGGTTGAGGATTCCAGCGGGGACGAATTAATACTCTGTGAGGATGAGGATGTACACACTGAAGAGGGTGAGGAATCGGTGGATGAGGAGGATGAGGATGACATCTTGCCTCCGTAGAGCCAGTTTGTGCAGGGACAGATTAATTGCCAACTTGTTTTGTGGGGGCCCAAACGAACCAATCATTTCAGCCACAGTTGTGTGGCAGACCCTGGCGCTGAAATGATTGGTTTGTTAAAGTGTGCATGTCCTGTTTATACAACATAAGGGTGGGTGGGAGGGCCCAAGGACAATTCCATCTTGCACCTCTTTTTTTTTCTTTGCATTATGTACAGTTTGGGGCCTAGTTTTTCAAACTGCCATCCTGTCTGCCACTGCAGTTTCACGCCTAGATGGGTCACGTGTTTGTGCCACCCACTCGTGTCGCTTAGCATAGTAATCCAGCTACCTCAGTGCAACCTTTTGGACATAAAAACACTATTGTGAGGTGTGAGGTGTTCAGAATAGACTGGAAATGAGTGGAAATTAAGATTATTGAGGTTAATAATAGCATAGGAGCAGAAAAACCTACAAATTCTGTGATTTTAGCTGTTTTTATGCTTTTTTTCAAAAAAATACAGATCCAAACACAAAACCCAGAACCCAAAACACGGAAGGGTGGTTTTGGCAAAACCAATCCAGATCCAAAACACGAAGAAAGATCCAGATCCAAAACCAAAACACAAAAAACGAAAAGTGGCCCGTGCACACCCCTAGCTGCTATACAATTTAATTGTGTCTACAATTTATATTTGGTATTGTGCAGTATCCAGATAATTATTTTCACCTGAGATACCTGCTTAACTATTTGGTGTGCCTGCCACACTCTAGGCATTAAACACTAGAGATGTATGAAACCCCAACATTTAGGTTCCAGTTTTTCCTGAATTTGGACTCAAAGGTGTGTAAGCATACAGTAGTTTGGAAGCTTTGTCACTGATATTTGAGCTATATATTGTACTTGCTAAATAGATGCAAGGAAAGTAATTAACAGTAATTAATGTAAGGGTTATTCTTATCACTACAGTTGTTGAATTACCGGTCACAAAAGTTTTTGCCCCCACCAATGTTGTTAATAATTGTGATGTTTGATCCTTGCCTTTCTTCAGGAAGTGCAATAAAGCACTGACATCTCTGGGTCAAACGTCCACACCTAAACATATGAAGCTACATTAACCTTAGCAATAAAACATAGGTAATTTGCAATGCACACAGGATAATGTTGCCTATGTACTATGTGTACATCTACTTTTCAGTCTTTTAAAACTTCTTCTTAATTTTAAAGTGAGTCTAGGTTTTGTGGTAGAGGTGCACTCACCGTGTAAAGGTGTGCATGTAGAATTCTTGAGTGTTTAAAGCTTTTTTCATTGTCCAAAGATAGCCCAGAAATGTGCTTCTCTACAGAAATGAAAAATACATTCCATTAGGACTTCTGAGCTGGTAAATAATATTGTTGTTTTACTGCTCTGTGCCCATCAGCAAAGCAAGGATGTGTGGACTCCTTTCATTAGATTATTTTAACATTCCCATCCTACTAAAGGAGAAGTAGGTATACTAGTGCACCAAGTCAGCATTTAGAACAGAACACCCTCATTCCACTAAACTGTTCCCACTGTGATGCAGCTTTGTCACATTACCTTGCAAGTCCATGAATTTTGGCATAACATTGGATGCATCAGCACAATTCAAGGGGCGCAACAAAACAAAGGGGATTTTGTACTGTGACATGCCAGTTTTGAGCATCGAAAATAGCCAATTGTGTTAAAGTCACATTTATCTACTAAGTGCCGTGTGGAGATCCCACAGAGTAGTGCCAAGTAGATGGTGCGGAGGAAGTAATATCACAAATCACATCAGTATTGCCCTGCTCCCCACTGTACAATGCTGTGATAGATGGCATCAAACAGCAGGGCTACAACAATATGATATAGTGTGAATCGCATTAACGTTAATGTCACAGACGTCCCATCTTACTGGGAAAGTTGTCAGAATTCAGGAGGCTGATCTACTCTCCCTGGTGTCTAACAGAGCTCCCTGAAAATTCTGTAGTCTCCCAAAACTTCTGGGAGAATAAGCAAGTAGACAAGTCAATTGGTAATATTTATGAAGCGGTGGCTTTTGTAAGCCGCCACTTCTTGGAAGGTTGGAGCTGAAAGTGTAAAGCGGGGGGCCCACTTTCAGTGTAATTCATGCTTGTACTTCTTTACATTTTTAGCTCCAACATGGCAAGAAGCGGCGGCTTACAAAATCCGCCTCTACGTATATATAGCCCAATATGTCTCAAGAGGGTTCTACTAAACAGTTACAACAAAACAAATATCTTATGGAATCTCATTTCAACTTGTGGTTTGCTCTTTCTTTGTTCCAAAGTAAGAAAAGGTTACAGACATGTCCTCAAATACCTATCCCTTTTGTACCATATGACGGATTTTTCTTAGTTTTGCTACTTTTTCCTCAACTTTTCTTTTTAGTTTGCAAATAGTGTACTAGGTACTTAGGATTAGTTTTCTTGTTGCAAAGGAATTATTGTAAAGCCAAAGATGAAGCATAGCAATGCATGGAGCAGGTCACTCCTATCGTATCTGTCATTTGCCGTCTTACACAGACTGTATACTTTTTCCACAATTTTGGCACTTTTCCCGTCAATTTTGCATTTTAATGTATTGGGTATTTAGGATTACTATTATTTTGTAGCAAAGCAATTGGTATACAGTCTCAGAGTAAGCATAATGATGCATGACCTGCCCTTTGCCTGTTTAACCTGGTTTGTGTACTTTGGGCCTGATTCAGCTCCAGGTCAAATTGCAAAGCTGCTTGCAAGCAGCTTTGCAATTCCATCTGTGCTAATATGGTAATGCAGCAGGGGGCATCACATCTCCTGCTGCATTACATATCTGAGCTGCGTTGTCCAACGCAGCATCGGATACTGTGCGGACCATCGGCCAGCTAAGGTGACAGTTGAGGTCACACAGCCGGCCACCGCAGATGACAGGAAGAAGCCAGGAAATCTCCATCAGCCAACAGAGATCCTGGCTTCTCTCCCCCCCCCACCAACTGCGGCGACGCCTCTGTTTCAGAAAACGGAGGGCATTGCCCCCCCCCCTCCCCGCCCACAAACGGCAGCAGACTGTCAATCACTGACAGTCTGCTGACAGTCTCCTTGCGGGATTGCAGACCCGTTCTGCACATGTGCAGAACGGATCATGCACCTGCGCAAATTGTTATGTTTTCTGATCCAAACCACGTCTGCATTGACCATTAGCTTCATCTGTGTGTCTGTACTCAATAACTAAGCCCATCGCTGCTAAATAAGGCCCTTTTTCCTCAACTTTGCTACTTTTTCCTAAATTTTGCATCTTAGCTTGCTTATAGCATACTAGGTGTACTAGTTTCAGCTATCATAGTACTGTACTGTCACACAGCCGCTGGTCAAATCCCAACAGCGGATGCCCGACAGGATCAAGATCCCGACAGGGGCAGGTAAGTACCCTAACCTCCCCTGTCCCCCCCTAACCCTCCCTTAGTGGTGCCTAACCTTAACCTCCCCCTTAGTGCCTAACCCTAACCTACCGCACTGAATACATGTTTACCACTGACCAATATTCCAGAAGATTATGATGATGTTACTGTAAGGAATGCAGGGCTGCTTTCTCCATGTTTGGTCCATACATTTTCATTTCCATTTGAATGAGTAAGGGCAATTATTTTTACTAGCCATGTTTTGCTGGTAATCACATTGGCCTTTTACATTTTGTGAATGAATATGATCTGGTTTTAAACCCCTTAATGACAGTTTGCTGAAGTTTATGATTGCATTCATTACCACGATAAAGGAATTACAACACTACAGCATTTTTTACTTGACATTTCTCTTCTTACTGTATGAGTGACTGATGAATTTGTGTAAATGTTTCTTGGAAGTCTGCATGCTTTGACTACCTTTCAGAGGCAGTAACAAATGAAACCATTTTCCACTACTGTTGATATGTAGAGTAAAACATGTTTGAGAAAAAGTGAATAGATAAATGATGCATACAATGCTGCAGCACTGGTTACACAGCTATGTAGCAAACTCGCTCTGCACACAATTTTACAGTAATCAGTGCTACTAATAGACATGTTCCCATAGTACACTGGTTCCCAAACTGTGCGCCGTGGCACCCTGGGGTGCTTCGCGACACTTGCAGGGGTGCCTAAGGTTGGTGGTCCAGCACCAAATCAAATTCTTAATGGTTAATGTATTGTAAATGCAATAGCAGCCTAAGGGGTGAGCGTTGATGAGCGGTGTGTGTGTCGTACCTACTTCCTTCTGTACTTGTAATTGGTCCCGACCTTCCGGGTACTTTTGGACCACGCTCCACTCCTGGAATCCCTTAGTCAGTGTGCAGAGAGACAAGGACCCCCCAGAGAACCCCCCCAGCAAAGTCACTACTCTTTTGGACAGTGACTATGAATTTTATTTAACTGGAACACTGTGTCACGGTACTTTGGTGAATAAAAGGTCAGTTATGCAAATCAACATACAGTAGTGGAATTACTGTTGGCTATAACTGCTTTTCAGAGTAAAACAGAATCCACAAATGCAACTACAATCTCAGGATCACATTACATGCATTATATATTCAGATACCCCTTCAAGACAGTACTCTTAGCTAACTGTGAAACAGATATAGCAGTCCTCCCTGCTAGTATTGATAGCAGACAACACAGTTCTCAAAGCAGGCGATAGCAATTATTGCTGTTTTTCCTGTAGCATTAGGATAGCAAGTTATGCAAAACTCCTTGTAGCATTAGGATAGCCAGTTATGCCAATCTCCCTTTAGAATTAGTGCAGCAGGTTATGCAGATCTCCCTGTAGATTAGAGTAGTGAGTATGAGTTCAGTGTTCACTTCCTTACAGTGGGTAGGCTGAATACTGCAGCTAGTTATACTGGCTGCCTAGTTTCTGAAAGTCCTTTCCCTTGGGTGCAGGGTTGGCTGGAGCACTCCTCAGTGAGGAACAAACTAGTGGGCTGACAATTAGTGATGAGCACTGAGGGCTCTTGACCTGTCCATTTGTGCTATCTCTCTTTTATCTGGCCACACCCTTCAGCTGGTCTCCCCTGTGGCTTACCTGGAGGATCAGCTATCTCGGATGTCTGCAGCTCCTGGTTATAAACTGGTATCGTGACCCCTGCCATCAGTCCCAGACCCATGGCAGTATCACAGGCGCGGCTCCTACCCGTCGCGTGTTCATTCGCTGCCCGCTCCCCTTATCTGAGCGACTGACACCTGCAGCATGGCTCTCACTCAGCAGCCCCTTCAGCCTCCTCTCTTCGCTGATTCTTGCAGCTCACACTGGATCCTGACAAGCTCCGTGCCTGGTCCTGTCAGCCCAGCTCTCCTCACAGCTCTCTTTTCCCTCCTAACAGGCTCCGTCTCCTCAGTTCACAGGTGAGGCTGCTCTTTTCTCTCAGGACTCTTCCTGCTCCTCACTCACTCTGTTTGAGTCCCCTGGGTCCTAAAGCCCTCCTTCTACCCACTGATGTCACAATGTGAGGGGAATGATTAGCCCCCTCAATGCCAGTGTTCTTTCACATAAACAAGACCTTCCATTAGGGCCAGACAGTCTGTATTAGGGCATCACATAAATACTGTATGTGCACAAACAAAAGCACAAACCTGTCCACCACTATATAACCAAACCTAAGGATGACAGGTAAGCACAATCTACTTCACTGTTCTACTTCACTACATTTTTTTCTCTCAGGGGCCTATTCATCATACCTAAAAATTTGATGGCGATAATTAAGTTTATAACTCGCATGGAGTTCTACCTAATTACTGGAGGAATTCATTATTCCTCCTCTCCATAACTATCTACTTAGAAAAGCTGTCATGTTTGCGATGACAGCTTTTCGGGAAATAGATAGTTTTCCCTCTCTACACTAACTTACCGCAACTGGAATCCATGCTGCGCATGCGCTGTTACATCCGTTTAACCAGTGCATGCGCTGCACTGCCTACAGCTACGGTAATTTTGTGTCTCCACTATTACTTATTTTCTTTATTCAGAGATAATACCGCTTTGTGTTTAGCAGCTGGATGAATAAAAAATCCATCAGGTTGATCAAATACACATTCATTTCTCTGCACCTTTGATTTAATCCATTGTGTTTCCGCAAAAAAAATTTTGTATCTGGCATTCGATCCTGTGAGGAAACAGTGGATTAAATCAAAGGTGCAGATAAATTAATGTGTATTTGATCACCCTGATGGATTTTTTATTCCACTAAGATCTGATAGTTTCTAACACTTGATTGGCTGGCAGCCAAATAAAAGAAGGTAACTTGAGAGGTCAAAGTGCTTCTGACAAAACGGCACCTGACCGAGAAACACATTAAGCCACGCCCCCTGACATCATACCAGGAAGTAGCTAGCGTTACACGCTGAAAGCAGCAAGCTTGCTAAATCTCAGGCCGGCATCCACACAGAACCCAGGATTGCCTGCAGCACCAAGACGCAGCTTCCATAGCGGCTTATCAACATCTGCGACTGGCGCTGCATCTCCCAGGACACTATGCACAGTGAGTAACTCCCTACCTTCAGTGGAGTTACCTTAGTAACATTAGAGTTGCTGATGTACGGAGACTTGCCATCTCCTACACTGTAAGAGCCGATTTTATAGCCTGAAATATGCTTGGGCGCTTATGCATCTTATGACACATTTCAATTAACCCCTCAGTGTCTGATCAACACTAGGAGGCTTTATTCAATATATCTAAAACTTTATATTGACATTGCTCATACCAGTCTGCAACCTGTTGATGGCATACTAACCCAATGGCTTTTGGACCTGCTTGCTTTTAACCACTAACTAAGCTGGACAGTACAGGTTGAGTCTCCCATATCCAAATATTCCGAAATACGGAATTTTTTTGGCATGACAGAGAAAATGAAACCTTTGATTTTTGATGGTTCAATGTACACAAACTTTGTCTAAGGCAAAAATTTATAAAAATATTGTATAAAATTACCTTCAGGCTGTGTGTATAAGTTGTATATGAAACCTAAATTAATTTCTTTTCTGTACACAAACTTTGTTTGAGCCACAAAATTATTGAATATATTGTATAAAATTACCTGCAGGCTGTGTGTATAAGGTGTATATAATACATAAATGCACTGTGTGTGTATATTTGGGTCCTATTCTCAAGATATTTCATTATGGTATGCAATTATTCCAAAATACAGAATATTCCGTTATCCAAAATACCCCTGGTCCCAAGCATTTTGGATATGGGAGACTCAACCTGTAATAAGTAGATTTTTTTTATACTACTAACCCAGGTTGACATTGCTGCAATTTTTTTCTGAATAAGATTATTTGCATTATATGTTGTGAATGGTTTATATGTTTTTGTGTTTATGTGTATATTTCTGTGACTGAGTTTCCTGTAATTTTCAATCAAATTACAGTTATTTTTAAATATTTTATTTGAATTAAATATGCTTTAATATCAATCTTCTTAATTTATATCTTTGACCAGTCATAGTCAGCGCTCCACTATTTTTTCTTTCTAACATTTGTGTACTATAAATTCAAGAGGGTCAGCTCCTCCAAGTGGTAGCGAGTGAATTTTTTATACATATTTCACTTATTTGATTTATATATTCATAGCTCCAAATAGGGATTTTTTCTTGTGTTTTTCTTGTTACTCTGAATAAAGAAAATAAGCAGTAGTGGAGAAAATACCATTTATTAAGCTACAGAGCATCTATATCTATATATATTCCTGTATGAATATAATATATTCATACAGGAAGGAGTATGGAGAATTGAAATTTAAATTGTAAATAGTGATTGAATTTAGTGTGTACAGCAATATTGGTGCATTTTTTACTTAAGTGATTTTTATTTATGTGATCTTTTTATTGTTGTTAATGTCTATGGCCATAGTCTTTTTGTAATCAATAAATTTATTGAAATTATTCATGAAAAGTGTGATTAATTTATCCAATCAGCAGCGCTTCCTATATATTTTATATACAGTCTGGGATTTATTCTTAGGGGTGTGGCAATCACCTCTAATAGGAAGCTGCAGCAGTTATTGGATAAAGATCAAGTGATATCCATATTTCACTGGGCGCCAGGATGTTTTTCTCTGTTCTATATTACCCACTAGAAGCATATGGGCTTCTTTTCGGGATACCCCTATAAATCGGATCCCTCCCAGCTTCCCCCACGGCATGCGCAGAATGACGCCAGAGGGACTTCTGGGTAATTAACCTGGAAGTCCCTCTATCTGAGGCTATCGCAAAGGACAGCTTATTGGGAGAGCTGTCCATTGCGTTTTTAATTACATACCGGTTAAGATAACCCTGGCGGTCTTGCCTACTCCTCCTCTTACACCACACACACTGCACCCATTAGTCTTATACTTACATGACCGTAGAGCTGCTCTGCAGTGCCAAGGCAGCTGCCTTTTTCCCAGTGACTCACGCATGCGCAGTACTGCTGTCCCCGGGAAGACGACGCAGAGTCTACCGCACCCGGTGCACCGCCGGAGAGAGGAAGGAGCCCGCACTGAGTCTGCACATGGGCCTCCTTCTCTCTTAAAATGCCCCTGTTACCAGGGAGTGAAAATAGTGGTCATCCACAGCTATGCGAGCGTCCAAGAGGACGCTCCATTTTCAGGGAGGGGGGCCCTGATTCAGAGCGAGTGCTCTGGTCAGAGCGTTCAGCTCTGAATCAGGCCCTAAGCCTTGGAGAGAGTTAAAAATGGAGAAAGATAAGTTCAAGCCAATCAGCTCCTAACTGTCATTTTTCAAACACAGCTTGTAAAGTGACAGGAGCTGATTGGCAGGGACTTATCTTTCGCCATTTTATCTCTCTCCAAGGCTTAGTGAATAGACTCCATAGACTAGGGTAGGCAATAAGCACCCACAGATGTTGCAAAACTACACATCCCAGCATGCCCTGCCACAGTTTTGCTATTTGCTTAAAATGTTGCAATGCATGCTGGGATTTGTAGTTCAACAAAAGCTGGAGAGCTGCTTATTACCCACACCTGCCATAGACCCAAAAGTACCAGTCAATCAGCTTCTAAATATAATTTTTTAACTGCAGCCTCTAAAATGACAGGAGCTCTACTTTCTCTCTCCAGTGGCATCACAAGGGGGTTGCAGGCTGCACTGGGTCTCATCCTCCAAGGGGGTGACACCAAAAGCCGCACTTTCATGCCCTCACCCTCCTTGCGCCACACAGCTGCTAGGGATGGGCGAGCTGTGCATTATGTATTACAGCCAGACCTAAGCCCGGCGGATGAAATACCGACGCCGGAAGACTGACAGATGAAGATCCTGACTGAGATGAGTATTTACCCTAACTCTCCCCTCTCCCACCCCCTAACCCTCTCTTATGAATGCCTAACCCCTCTCCCCGCAACCCTATCCTCCCCCACTGGTGGTGCCTGACCCTAACCCCCCCCTTCCCCTAGCCGAACCCTAAGTCCCTGTGGGAGTCCCTAAACCTAACCCACCTGCTGCTATGAGCTCCCGATCCCGGCTTACCTACGTTTGGTATGCTGGGCATCGGGATTTCGGCATGGGGCTAATGATAGGCGTCGGTAGTTAGACGCCTTTCATTAGTCCCATGCCGGGCTTTCACGGTCGGGAAGCTGGCAATTGGCATTTCGACCACCGGCTTCCTGACTACATCACCTAGAAATGACCCTGCCGGAGGGGGAGGCTCTCTGGGCCAGTCAGATGTCTGGTCTGGACTCTACTGTTGTGTTGTGTGGCTATACCATCATAGTTAGTGATGTACCTCGCCAATGCGAGGTCCGCTAGATAATGATGTCATCTTGTGAGTCTCTCTGCTCCTGGCTCCAGCCGCGACTGGGAGACAAGTGATAGGCAGCAGGCTGTGTGGGCAGGTATATTCTTTCCTGGGTGGTGGCCATGGCAGTAGCTTATTGGATAAGTGAGTAACACTGCGGTCATGGATACGGTAAAAAAACATTTTGTTAGTCATTGCCATCCACTGTATTCTGGGTTACTAGTGCAGCAAGTGTATTGTGTGTGTATAATATTATATATACACACACACACACATATATATATATATATATATATATATATATATATACAGTCAGGTGCAGAAATTTTGGGACATTGACAGAATTTTCATATTTTGGCCTCTATTCACCACCACAATGGCTTTGAAATGAAACAAACAAGATGTGCTTTAACTGCGGACTTTCTCATTTAATTTGAGGGTAATTACATCCAAATCAGGTGAACGGTGTAGGAATTACAACGGTTTCTATATGTGCCTCCCACTTTTTAAGGGGCCAAAAGTAATGGGACAAACTAAACAATCCTAAATCAAACTTTCACTTTTTAATACTTGGTTGCAAATCCTTTGCAGGCAATTACAGCCTGAAGTCTGGAACGCATAAACATCACCAGACGCTGGGTTTCATCCCTGGTGATGCTCTGCCATGGCCTCTACTGCAAATGTCTTCAGTTCCTGCTTGTTCTTGGGGCATTTTCCCTTCAGTTTTGACTTCATCAAGTGAAATGCATGCTCAATCGGCCATTGCATAATATTCCACTTTTTAGCCTTAAAAAACTCTTTGGTTGCTTTTGCAGTATGCTTCGGGTCATTGTCCATCTGCACTGTGAAGCGCCGTCCAATGAGTTCTGAAGCATTTGACTGAATATGAGCATATAATATTGCCCGATAGGGATGAAGTGCGCTCAATAGTGGTCAATCTAAATTGTACTATTTGTATTGGAAATCAACCTGAATGTCTAAAATAATAATAATGCACAATAGTAATATTTTAATGACTATTTTATTTTCTAGATGCTCTTAATTAAAAAATGCACTGCACTCGTAGTGCTAGTGAATCTTCAATTGAATGAAACAGTATATGTTCATAAAAATTAATAACTCATGTAAAATCACTGCAGGGAGTCAGCTGTTCTTGGAGGGATCAGCTCTCCATATGGTCTCTGCTTTAGGCTTGTACCATATGTTCCTCAGGAAACCGCTGTGCAGTTGTCAGTGAATAACAGGTAAATAAAATGTTAGTAAGTCTGTTGTGTCAAATGACTAGTGTCTGTCAATACACCACTGCGGGGGGTCAACTTTTCATTGAGGGATCAGCTCTCCGCATGGTCTCTGCTGATGCTTATACCATACGTTCCCTAGGAGGCCGCTATGCGGTCATCAGTGGGAGACAGAGAGATAGTAAATCAGTTAATCCCCCCTATATTAAATTCAGGTGGGATGTTGGTAGATGAGCGGTGTCCCGCATATAAATTATCTTACTTGGTCTAATGATCTCAGCGTCTTACATATATATGTCTTCCTCATAAGTAGAGGAGTAATGACAATCAAATGGCCACAACTGGATCTGTGGAATAGTCCCAATGACGAGTGTACTTAGTGCAACAAGTGCTGTAAATGTCTTGAAAATGGGCAGACAATCCGCTGCACCTTTACCTTTCCCTTGAATGTCTGGCTATACTTCTCTTCCTCCACCCGGCTAAACTCTGGTGGTTTCTAGCGTGAAGCCATATCTCATAAATGTCTGCCACTAATGTGGTACCTGCATCGTGGAGACTTGTCGAGATCTCTCTGTAATCCTGGTTAGATCGGCGTTCTTGGCTGGCTTCACATCCGTTCAGCTCCGAGAGCCCGCTCACGCTGCTGCTTCTCCGTGTGGCCGCTTCCTCGTGTGTCAATATGCAAATGGGGGTTCCCAACGCGTACCGGCCTCTGATTGGCCTTCCTCAGGGGGGGTGTCAATAGGTCTCTGCTCATATATACCGTGGTCTCTGATCTCATAGGTGCCTCTGGAACTTAATGCAATTAACCTAACAAAGTGTGTGAATGCTATTTACTTAAACACAACAACTGCAACACAACAACTTGATGCTGGAAGAAGGAGATGTGTGTTGCATGTGTGTTGCATCTGCATGAAAATAAAAGTTATATAGATTTTTGATAAGCCACTGCGTATCTTTATCTTAAAAAAAAAACGGAAAAAAAAGAGAAAATTAATTATAATGATGGTAATTGGGAGCAATCTATTAATCAATTTTGATAAAATAGTAACCTCTATGGATTAATTGGTAATCTGCATTCCAAAGATGAAAATGTTATATAGTATAATAGTTCTAACTTCCAGATCTCTATATTGTATGGTGATCTCTCATCTACTCGTGTTTAGTTGTTTAATTAAACTAGTCTTCATTCAAGCAGAATTGGCCAATAATTCTGAGAATTAGATTAATCTGCAGTGATAACAGAATTAATTTCACTGTCAATATTGAGCCCTCGTGGTGACATTATTTTGAGGGTAAAAATCCATTTTAGTTCTTCTCTATTGATCTTGTTAATCTAATTACCCCCTCGCCAATTTTTCTTTATTAGTTGTATTCCTATCACTTTTAATTCTGTTGGATTACAGTTATGTTTAAGTTTAAAGTGATTGGATAGGCTGTGGTTTTCTACTCCTTTTTCGATGTTTCTAATGTGTTCTGCAGTTCTGCTCTTTAGTGCACGAACAGTCCTCCCGACATATTGTTTGCCGCATGGGCATCCTGCTAAGTATATCACTCCGGTACTGTCACAAGTAATGAAATCATTGATTTTATATGACTCTTTGGTTTGATTTGAAGTGAATACTTCTTGTTTTTTAGTTGTATAATTTGTTAACTTGCAATTCTGGCACTTTCCACATTGGAAAAAATGTTTAGGTTGTGTCTTCCCATTTATGGTACTTTGGATTTCAACAGATGGTGTTATATGGCTTGATATTAGTTTACTTTCGATATCCGGTGCTTTTCTGAAGGTGATTTTAGGTTTCGTTGATATAACATTCACCAATGCCTCATCTTGTTGTAGAATATGCCAATGTTTATTAATTATTTTGGTCAGGGCTCGATTATCCCTGTTGTATTGTGTTATGAAGGCAACATCGGTTCTCTTACTTGTTTTATTGGTATATTCCAGTAGTGTGTCCCTTTTCAGTTCTGCTGTTTCCTTAAATGCTGCTTCTACCAGTTTCTCATCATAATTCTTCTCTAGAAATTGTTTACTCAATTCTAAACCTTGCTTTCTATATGAGTCCATATCCAAGCAGTTACGCCTAATCTTTTTGAATTGGCTGCTTGGAATGTTGTGCAGCCAATTTGGATGGTGGCCACTATTTGAAAGGATATAGCTATTTATATCCACCTTTTTCTGATATGTACAAGTCTTTATCTGACCTTGTTCTATATATATATGTGAGATCAAGGAAATTAATAGTAGTCTGGCTATATGTGGTAGTGAAAATGAGGTTGCTAGTATTGGTATTTAAGTAGCGTGTGAATTCTATAAGTGAATCCTCATCTCCTTGCCAGATGAAAATGACATCATCTATATATCTTCTCCAGAGGACCTGGTTCGCCACCCAGCCATGTTGAGACCAGATCTTATTGTCTTCCCACCTACTCATAAATAGGTTTGCATAGCCGGGAGCTAACCTGGTCCCCATCGCACTACCGGTCATCTGGCGGTAAAATTTTCCGCCAAACCACAGGTAGTTATGTTTAAGGATGAATGTTATGCTGTCTAAAATAAACTGTACCTGTCTTATATCTAAATCTGGATCTTGATTCAAATAGTGTTCTATGGCTGCTGTTCCCTCTTGATGGTCAATAATACTGTACAAAGATGTTACATCACTTGAACAAAGCCAGTAGTCGTTCAACTTGATAGGACACTAAGTGTTTGGGTTGTATCTAGTAAATGTGATTTCTGCTGTTTGACATAGGGTTGTAGAAACTGGTCAATGTACTGTGAAAGATTTGCCGTTAAGGAATTAATGCCAGACACTAGGTCGGCCGGGTGGATTTTTGATGTCCTTATGTATTTTCGGCAAATAATAAAACACTGGGATTACTGGATGTAGAATGTCAAAGAACTTGTGTTCTTTAATATTCAGGATACCTGTTGTCAAACCTACATTAAGGTGTTTCCTGAGTTGTTTTTGGTATAGATCTGTGGGATTTTCTTTAAGGACCTCATAGGTATTTACATCATTCAAGATTCTAGAGGCTTCTTGATTGTAATCACTCATATTGAGTATCACTGTCCCTCCCCCTTTGTCTGCGGGTTTTATTATGATCATCTTGTTTTCCCACAGTTCCTGTAGGGCTTCTAGTTCTGTTTTGTTAATATTGTTGCACCTTGTGTTTTTCAATTCCAATTTTTCAATATCTTTAGTCACAAGTGCCTCAAACGTATGTATAAAATTTCCTTTAGTGTGATTCGGACAAAATTGGGATTTTGGTTTCAGATCTGTATGTCTGAATATAGTATTCATTGATTCTGGACTATATTGCGGAAGATGATTATTGGCAAAATATTTTTTAAGAGTTAATTTTCTTGTGAATTTATATAAGTCCAGATAGGTGTCAAATTTATTTAATGATCTGTTTGGAGCAAATTTTAAGCTTTTTGTAAAGCTGATGTGTGTTTCTGTGTTAGATGGAAACTGCTCAAATTGAAAATCCCAGTTTGTTCCGTTGTTACTGTTCTATCCTCGCTATCTTGTGCATGTCTATCCTTTCCTCTTTTAGATCCTCCCCTACATCCTCTTCTAGTTTTTTTCTTTTGTTTGATATTTGCGTCTTCTTTCTGCACGTGTCTAGACCCGCACTTAAGTCTAAAAAATGATCGGCCCATTGTTGGTCTTCAGATTGTTCTGTTGGTAGTGTTGTTAGTTCTGTCGATAGAGTTTCAGTGTTGTTAATAATCACCTCTCCTAAGGATAACCTGGCTGTTTCCTCATAGGCTAGATCTTCCTCCTCGTCAAAACTGTATGTTGAGAATGATTGGTCCAAGTCTGTGTCTCTATCCACACTAGTAGTAGTTGATATGTCGAGAGGGATACTTTTGGTAGCAGTGAGACCTTTGTGTAATCTTGACATATACTGTTGGTATGTTAAATTTAATTTTGTATAAATCGGTGTAGTGATTCTCTTATTTAAATTCGTACTCTTATGTGGTGTGGTCAGGAGTCTTGTTTTGTTTTTGTTATTAAGTTTATCAACTTGATTCTGATTATTCTTTATTTTGTTCAAGGGATCGGTATTGAGCTTCCCTCTTATGGGTTTCCCTATTTTGTCCCTGAGAATTTTGGATCGTTTCTTGGCTATAAATTTTTCTTCACTTAATTGTAATCTGCTTGTTGTGAGTGTCTCTAAGTGTCCAAACTCTATTTCATTTTTAAATGGTTCAAGTTTGGCATCTAGTGCCAGAATTTCTGTGTTGAGTGTACTTAATTCTAATTCATGTGTGTCAATAATTAATTGCATTAGTTGCAAGGAGCAATCCTTGGTTATTTTGGCCCATTTTTCCATAAATACCACATTCTGTGTATTATGAGTAGGTAGTTTTTTATATGAAGTCCTTTTGGTATGAGATTATGCTTAATATACCATTGGAGTGTTTTACTATCCCACCATATTTTACTTTTTCAATTTGAGCAGTTTCCATCTAACACAGAAACACACATCAGCTTTACAAAAAGGCTTAAAATTTGCTCCAAACAGATCATTAAATAAATTTGACACCTATCTGGACTTATATAAATTCACAAAAAAATTAACTCTTAAAAAATATTTTGCCAATAATCACCTTCCGCAATATAGTCCAGAATCAATGAATACTATATTCAGACATACAGATCTGAAACCAAAATCCCAATTTTGTCCGAATCACACTAAAGGAAATTTTATACATACGTTTGAGGCACTTGTGACTAAAGATATTGGAAAATTGGAATTGAAAAACACAAGGCGCAACAATATTAGCAAAACAGAACTAGAAGCCCTACAGGAACTGAGGGAAAACAAGATGATCATAATAAGACCGGCAGACAAAGGGGGAGGGACAGTGATACTCAATATGAGTGATTACAATCAAGAAGCCTCTAGAATCTTGAATGATGTAAATACCTATGAGGTCCTTAAAGAAAATCCCACAGATCTTTACCAAAAACAACTCAGGAAACACCTTAATGTAGGTTTGACCACAGGTATCCTGAATATTAAAGAACACAAGTTCCTTGACATTCTACTTCCAGTAATCCCAGTGTTTTATTATTTGCCAAAGATACATAAGGACATCAAAAATCCACCCGGCCGACCTATAGTGTCTGGCATTAATTTCTTAACGGCAAATCTGTCACAGTACATTGACCAGTATCTGCAACCCTATGTCAAACAGCAGAAATCACATTTACTAGATACAACCCAAACACTTAGAGTCCTAGGAGATATCAAGTGGAAGAACGACTACTGGCTTTGTTCAAGTGATGTAACATCTTTGTACAGTATTATTGACCATCAAGAGGGAACAGCAGCCATAGGACACTATTTGAATCAAGATCCAGATTTAGATATAAGACAGGTACAGTTTATTTTAGACAGCATAACATTCATCCTTAAACATAACTACCTGTGGTTTGGCGGAAAATTTTACCGCCAGACGACCGGTACTGCGATGGGGACCAGGTTCGCCCCCAGCTATGCAAACCTATTTATGAGTAGGTGGGAAGACAATAAGATCTGGTCTCAACATGGCTGGGTGGCGAACCTGGTCCTCTGGAGAAGATATATAGATGATGTCATTTTCATCTGCTAAGGAGATGAGGATTCACTTATAGAATTCATACGCTACTTAAATACCAATACTAGCAACCTCATTTTCACTACCACATATAGCCAGACTACTATTAATTTCCTTGATCTCACTATATATATAGAACAAGGTCAGATAAAGACTTGTACATATCAGAAAAAGGTGGATATAAATAGCTATAACCTTTCAAATAGTGGCCACCATCCAAATTGGCTACGAAACATTCCAAGCAGCCAATTCAAAAGGATTAGGCGTAACTGCTCGGATATGGACTCATATAGAAAGCAAGGTTTAGAATTGAGTAAACAATTTCTAGAGAAGAATTATGATGAGAAACTGGTAGAAGCAGCATTTAAGGAAACAGCAGAACTGAAAAGGGACACACTACTGGAATATACCAATAAAACAAGAGAACCGATGTTGCCTGCATAACACAATACAACAGGGATAATCGAGCCCTGACCAAAATAATTAATAAACATTGGCATATTCTACAACAAGATGAGGCATTGGTGGATGTTATATCAACCAAACCTAAAATCACCTTCAGAAAAGCACCGGATATTAAAAGTAATCTAATATCAAGCCATATAACACCATCTGTTGAAATCCAAAGTACCATAAATGGGAAGACACAACCTAAAGGTTTTTTCCAATGTGGAAAGTGCCAGAATTGCAAGTCAACAAATTATACAACTAAAAAACAAGAAGTATTCACTTCAAATCAAACCAAAAAGAGTCATATAAAATCAATGATTTCATTACTTGTGACAGTACCGGAGTGATATACTTAGCAGAATGCCCATGCGGCAAACAATATGTCGGGAGGACTGTTCGTGCACTAAAGAGCAGAACTGCAGAACACATTAGAAACATCAAAAAAGGAGTAGAAAACCACAGCCTATCCAATCACTTTAAACTTAAACATAACTGTAATCCAACAGAATTAAAAGTGATAGGAATACAACTAATAAAGAAAAATTGGCAAGGGGGTAATTACATTAACAAGATCAATAGAGAAGAACTAAAATAGATTTTTACCCTCAAAACAATGTCACCACGAGGGCTCAATATTGACAGTGAATTTTATTTTGTTATCACTGCAGATTAATCTAATTCTCAGAATTAATATCCAATTCTGCTTGAATGAAGACTTGTTTAATTAAACAACTAAACACGAGTAGATGAGAGATCACCATACAATATAGAGATCTGGAAGTTAGAACTATTATTACTTTATACTACAGAGTTAACATTTTTCATCTTTGGAATGCAGATCAATTATTCCATAGAGGTTACTATTTTATCAAAATTGATTAATAGATTGCTCCCAATTACCATCAATATATTTAATTTTCTCTTTTTTTCCGTTTTTTATTTAAGATAAAGATACGCAGTGGCTTACCAAAGATCTATATAATTTTTATTTTGATGCAGATGCAACACACATGCATCCATATTTATGTAAATAGCGTTCACACACTTTATTAGGTTAATTGCATTAAGTTCCAGAGGCAGCTATGAGATAAGAGACCACGGTATATATGAGCACACTGAGCAGAGACCTATTGACACACCCCCCCGAGGAAGGCCAATCAGAGGCCGATACGCGTTGGGAACCCCCATTTGCATATTGACACACGAGGAAGCGGCCACACGGAGAAGTAGCAGCGTGAGCGGGCTCTTGGAGCTGAACAGCAGTGCAGACACAGATGGATGTGAAGCCAGCCAAGAATGCTGATCTAACCAGGATTACAGAGAGATCTCGACAAGTCTCCACGATGCAGATACCACATTAGTGGCAGACATTTATGAGATATGGCTTCACGCTAGAAACCACCGAAGTTTAGCCGGGTGGAGGAACAGAAGTATAGCCAGACATTCAAGGGAAAGGTAAAGGTGCAGCGGATTGTCTGCCCATTTTCAAGACATTTACAGCACTTGTTGCACCTAGTACACTCGTCATTGGGACTATTCCACAGATCCAGTTGTGGCCATTTGATTGTCATTACTCCTCTACTTATGAGGAAGACATATATATGTAAGACGCTGAGATCATTAGACCAAGTAAGAGAATTTATATGCGGGACGCCGCTCATCTACCAACATCCCACCTGAATTTAATATAGGGGGGATTAACTGATTTACTATCTCTCTGTCTCCCACTGATGACTGCATAGCGGCCTCCTGTGGAACGTATGGTATAAGCATCAGCAGAGATTATACGGAGAGCTGATCCCTCAATGAAAAGCTGACCCCCCCCGCAGTGGTGTATTGACAGGCACTAGTCATTTGACACTATAGACTTACTAACATTTTATATACCTGTTATTCACTGACAACTGCACAGCGGTTTCCTGGGGAGCATATGGTACAAGCCTAAAGCAGAGACCATATGGAGAGCTGATCCTTCCAAGAACAGCTGACCCCCCGCAGTGATTTTACATGACAGTTATTCATTTTTATGACCATACACTGTTTCATTCAATTGAAGATTCACTAGCACTACGAGTGCAGTGCATTTTTTAATTAAGAGCATCTAGAAAATAAAATAGTCATTAAAATATTACTATTGTGCATTATCATTATTTTAGACATTCAGGTTGATTTCCAATACAAATAGTACAAATTAGATTGACCACTATTGAGTGCACTTCATTCCTATCCCTTTCGGGCAATATTATATGCTCATATTCAGTCAAATGCTTCAGAACTCATTGGACGGCGCATCACAGTGCAGATGGACAATGACCCGAAGCATACTACCAGTTCCATTGCAGCCATACATGCCCACGCCATGACACTACCACCACCATGCACTGATGAGGTGGTATGTTTTGGATCATGAGCAGTTCCTTTCCTTCTCCATACTCTTCTCTTCCCATCACTCTGGTACAAGTTGATCTTTTTCTCATCTGTCCATAGGATGTTGTTCCAGAACTGTATTGGCTTTTTTAGATGTTGTTTGGCAAACTCTAATCTGGTCTTACTGTTTTTGTTGCTCACCAATGGTTTACAGTTTGTGGTGAACCCTCTATATTCACTCTTGTGAAGTCTTCTCTTGATTGTTGACTTTGACACATATACACCTACCTCCTGGAGAGTGTTCTTGATTTGGCCAACTGTTGTGAAGGGGTTTTTCTTCACCAGGGAAATAATTCTTCTGTCATCCACCACAGTTGTTTTCCGTGGTCTTCCAGGTCTTTTGGTGTTGCTGAGCTCTCCGTTGCGTTCTTTCTTGTTAAGAATGTTCCAAACAGTTGATTTGGCCATACCTAATGTTTTTGCTATATCCCTGATGGGTTTGTTTTGATTTTTCAACCTAATGACGGCTTGCTTCACTGATAGTGACAGCTCTTTGGATCTCATATTGAGAGTTGACAGCAACTGATTCCAAATGCAAATGTCACACCTAGAATCAACTCCAGACCTTTTACCTGCTTAAATGATAATGAAATAACGAGGGAATACCCCACACCTGTCCATGAAATAGCTTTTGAGTTGATAGTCCCATTACTTTTGGCCTCTTAAAAAGTGGGAGGCACATATAGAAACTGTTGTAATTCCTACACTGTTCACCTGATTTGGATGTAATTACCCTCAAATTAAATCTGAAAGTCTGCAGTTAAAGCACATCTTGTTTGTTTCATTTCAAAGCCATTGTGGTGGTGAATAGAGGCCAAAATATGAAAATTCTGTCAATGTCCCAATATTTATGCACCTGATTGTACATACACACACATATATATATATATATATATATATACATACACACACACACACAGACACACATATCTATATATATATATATATACACACACATATTTATATATATATATATATATATATATACACACACACATATATAGATATATATATATATATAGTCGGGGTAGGGGTCCCTCTCCTGGGGGTAGATGGACACCTACTTGCACACAGCAGCCAGGAAACAGCACACCAGTCCAGTGTTTTCGTGCAAGCTGGTCGGAACAAGTTTTATTGTGCAATATAAACAAAATAAATCCTAGCCCATCTGGGCACTAACTAGACAGGTTATTCCCTCTCTACAAGTGGCAGGGTCTACTGCCTTACCACAATCACAGCACTTTTCAAATATCACAGTGTCTCTGAACAAACCTCAGTATCTGTTCTCTCCAGGGTATGTGAGCCACTGAACCAAATCCTTAACACAGCTATATGAAACATTTGCAGGTGCAAACTACTAGTCAGCCTGCTCTCAGACTGAAAGGCAAAACACCTGAAATGGCCTGTGGATGGAGCCCTCCCTTCTCTTCTCACATCCAGACCCCTAAGACCCATTATCCATCTTTTACCAAAAGCTGACACTTCTGGTCTGTTTGGCATAACAGACTTTCCCTGGGGTTTTTAAAACACATATGATAGGAATCTGGGACACACATATATGCCATCCCTGACTTCTCCAGTGCTTTTCTCACAATATATATATATATATATATACATACACACACAGACATAGATGATAGATAGACAAAGATACTTATACTGTATGCATATCAGTGTTCTCCCTACACACTTCATTTCTCGGGTGTTTTGCCCAGCAAAATCCCTCTGCCATCTGGCACTTTGATGGTGGCCGAGAGATGGGCATTGGGAAAACAAACATGACTTCTTATTAAGACTTATTGTCACAGTGCCAGGTGGCATCAGACTGGAGGGCAGAGCAGATCCCTACCCCAGTGCAAAGGGAAGGGCGCATTGTTACCAGCAGGAACAGATGCCAGTGAACAGTCGGATGCCTGTGACCACTCTCTGCATTTCAGGGCCCGTGTGGTGTGTTACTGGGCCTTCTGTGTAGCCAGTAAGTGGGGCAGTTTCTGGGCACTGTTAAAAAATCTATTTGTTTCCAAAAAGAAAGTGGGCACTATATCGTCACCTCTTAAAAAATGCTGACTTGTAATGGTCTTATGAGTGGGAAACTTCTCACATGCTAGGCACAACCCCAAAAAGGTGCAGCCATTCTCCTAACATGTTAGGGCCACACCCTCTCAAGGAGATCCCCTGGAGGTTGCTGTACCAGGGCCCAAGACTTTTCTTGGCAGCCCTGCATGCCTGCACCACCCCACACTCGCTGCCACCACCACACTGATCTACACTACCACCAGCGCTGCGTGGGTGGGAAGGTGTGGGCGGACTGGCTGTGGCAGTATTTTGGTCCAGTCCGTTAGACCATTCTCCTCTCTTCTCATCCCGCCAGGTGCACCCGGCATTCTGGGAGGAGCACTGTAGTGTGAGTGCTGGACTGGTAAGGGGGGATAGAGCGCAGAGCTGTTCACCTTGGTCCTGATTTTTTGGTGGAAAAGGGGTGTCACCATGAGATACAGCACCGGGTGACACCAACCCTAGTGACACCTCTGCATCTCTCTCCAAAATTTAGTACATCTCCCCCCATCTCTTATGTTATTCTGCAGCATTATGAGGGGCAGGTCAATCCTCCTACTTCCTGCTCCACCTGAGTGTCCCATGGAAACTTCTCTCTCTGTTTCACTTGAAAACCACTAGTTACTCAGGATCTCTGCCAATTCTAAAGCTCCTCATTCCCTGGCCAGGTCCTCGATGCCCTACCAACTGCCCCAGCAGCCAGTTCAATGTTCATACATTAAGGCACTATAGCACCCTAAATAATCAGTATTAGCAACAGTTTATATACTGTACAGGACAATACATTATTGACAAAGTACAGAATTATTAACGGCATTACTGTCAGGGTATTACATATAAGCATGTGGGAGGGTCTGGTTATCCTCTGGGTGTTAGTTATACATATTACTTTGATTGAACCAGAAAAGATTCATAGATCTACCCATAGTTATTCAGTCTCTTTTAAAGCTGTGTTACTGTACCAACTAGGATATATTTTTTCTAATGTGGCTTCAGGAAAAACAGCTACATGTAGCAGTGGCAAATTAATTTTGTTAACCTAAGTATGGAGTGAGATGAGTGGACAGATTAGTAACATAACAGGGTGGCAGTGTGCCCTGTGCAGGCCCCACCCATTGAATGTATGATGGCATAATGTTGCATCAAGAGAGCGGAGTCATTAGTACCAGGCTGTAAAGGCTGCAGTTTCCAGATGCAAGGGCTGTGTGGCAGCGATGGTGCCGCCCACAGAACCTTGCACTCTGTGCAACAGGACCACTCTTACACCCCTGGTTATGGTCCTGGGATAGACCAATCAAATGCCACAATCTCTCTGTGAGCTGTGGGCCTGATTCAGACCCGGTCGCAAGGCTGCGTTCACATGCAGCTGTCCGCAGCCAAAGTATGCAAATCCCGCGATCACTAGCAAGACATTAGCATGCCAACTATGTTTTTCTGTGCGATCGCGGTATGAAATTAGATGCCCACTTTCCCTTAGTAACATACGTCATCCCCAAGAAGTGTATGAAACAATTGGTAATATCGGCTGACATCGGACCCATACGCACCACTTGTGGCTGACCATACCCTACCGCAAGCACTGCAAGTGCTGCTGTGTGTAATTCAGCCATGTGACGTGTATGCTGATGATGCGTCTTAATTATGCACGCCCCTGAAATGGCATTTCAATGCACAGACACGCCTGCGTTCGCACCACCACACCCCCGTTACCTTCGACCAACCCCTGTCAACACCCACAAATGGCATGTCCTGTCACTCATGCTTACGAAGCATCTGTGTACAGGCTGCGAACACTTCCCGATCGCAGTGACTGGTTCACGCACGCACACTGTAGATTGCAATCATCGGCAGGCTGCATGCAAACGCAGCCTTGCGACCGGGTCTGAATCATGCTCTATGGACAGGGCGATAAGCAGAAGAACTCTGGGAAAAATAGCTGCACAGATCAGTCCCTGGAGTTCTGACAAGGAGGAGGGACCAACTTAGGAAAAAATGTTTTCTGAGTAGTGATGCAGCTCTACAGACTATGGGGCCAATTCAAATGGCCGCAAAAGCCTCTGTAACGGCTTTGTGTGTTATGTCTCAGAAGGCTGTTTCTGCTCGCAGCCTATGGAGGTGCCAGCAGAATCTACTGCAACTGGCTGAAAATTGTGTATTAGCTGTCGACATGTGATAGAATAGGCATATATATGGCTTGATGCAAAGTTCTTTTCAGCTATAAGACCCATACATTTATTTTAAAAACTGTAAACAATCTAAACTTAATGAAAGTAAAACTATGGCAAATACATATTCTCTGCCTTATATACACTTTCAATGATCTGTAACTTTTATGTGCACATTTAGTGTAATCAGTGGAAGTTTTCGCAATGTACAGCATTGAGACTTCTTCCAGTGGTTTGTCTTGAATTGAAAATTTCTTAGCTTAGAATTGACATGCAGTTGGCTATTGTGTATGCAATGGATGTGACAAGCCAGAGGAACACACATTTGTCATAGTAACATTGAAATACTGTCAGGAAGTATAAACTAATCTATCTGATATACCCATTTTAATGTTAGTATCATGGTTTGTATGTGTAAAATGATGTCCGATTTCTGTACTATTAACATGTTTATGTAGACATGTAAATATGGAAGAATAATAATAATGTTATTTTCCATAACAGGAGTTGTCACTCTAGACAATTATATATATGCTGCTGGAGGATATGATGGTACTCATCAGCTAAACTCTGTAGAACGATACAATACAGACAGTGATTATTGGGAGCCTTTGGCACCAATGAAGCA
Source organism: Taudactylus pleione (assembly GCA_031769625.1). NCBI lineage: Eukaryota > Metazoa > Chordata > Amphibia > Anura > Myobatrachidae > Taudactylus > Taudactylus pleione. Next base: position 1,638,990 of record JAUIMM010000086.1, read on the forward strand.
TAAAAGGAGTGCGCATGGTCTAGCTCTCCACCAAGGGAAAATTTATGCACTTGGTAAGTTTTTCAGAAACTAGACTTTGTATATCTCTGTGCCCAGGTAAAGAATGGATAACATAATAGTATAACATTGGCTGATAATATACTTCCTAAAGTAGAAGAGTATATACTGTATTAAATATCCATACATTTCATCCATCTGCAATTTCCATACTTAAAGCAGGAAATTATGTTTATATTTTTCAGAACATTTTATTAAGTTTTCAGTCAGGTTCTGTAAGACCCTAAACTTATGATAGACACATATATAAAACTGAATATTATTCATGTTACATTTCTGTCCCCAGTCAAAGGGCTCTGATACAAAATTACTCAAACCTGTAGAATCCACGTTAATTAATCAATGTAGGCCTGTTTATCTTCCTGATTAACTGGGAAGATGTATAACATATTTCATCTGGTGATGATAGCCATTTCCAGTTGCTGCCATCTGAAGTCACTGTGGACTTCAATATACTACGATCTTTTAGCTGCAGTTATGTGAAATTTAATTTTCATGTATTGTGACCTATATTTCATGGAATGACCCACATATAGATAATCAACACAATGTACTTGATAATGTGCCAAAAACAATAATACAACCATAAATATTATATAATGAAATGAGCGCACCAATCCAATGGTGCTGCAGGAAGTGCTTGGGTGGCTACTTACACCCTATAAACCACAATCAATACAGTACTTGCAATTCCCGCGCTCCTCTGGAGTAACAGTCAGATTCAGGAAAAGTTAATGAATGAGAAAAAAAATTCTCCCGGAATAAATTCCTACGTTGTTCCTTTTCAAATGGTTCAACCAATGAATACGTCAAAATTCCTCAAAAAAAATTAGAAATAGTATATAGTGAAGTACCGTTTATTCAACACATAAATAACATCCATAAACACATAAAAATGGCTGCGTACCAGATCTATAGGGGTGTAAGACAATTCACACCCAAAATAGCATATACAGGGATACAAACAGTCACCTCCCGGGGTGGGTTCATGTGGTCCCCCTGGTGTCTATGTGGCAGTGGTATGTCCTCTGACCCTTAATCCTGGTATTCTCAAAGCAGCTCCTTTCCCACCAACGCGTTTCTGCTCCAATGGAGCCTTTATCAAGGTGTGTGTATGTCACCATATACTACTTCCTTAAATACCATGAGGTATTCCCTATTGGTCCATCACTCAGTGATCATATTCTGCTCCTATAGGGTACAGCTACCCCCTAAAGTGCAGCTTTTGTCTCACCTTTCGTAATCTAATGTCAATTTCCCCAAATCCATATAATTTTAGGCATTTAAATATACTTTCAGCGGCTTGCGTTCCATTACCTGGAACGCATACCACTTCCGGATAATCTTCTTATAACAACCAGCTGGAGATGATGTATACTAACATCATCCCCGCATGCGTGAGCCTCTGACGGCTTTGTGCGTGCGTTCCACTCAATGGAACGCACGCTTCTTCCGGCAACAGCACCCGGAAGTGCCATTACGTCCTGCGTTTGCGCTCCACTCGATGGAACACATACCGCCTCCAACGGAAGTGACGCTGTACTCGCTCTGCTGTCTATTTTCTTTGCAGCAGTAAATATTTGCGTTCCAGCTCGTGGAGCGCATCGAACATTCAGATCACCATTTTCAAGTGTAAATACATATAATGTACTCTCTATTGATGTTCTATAACTGGGCAGAAAATTGTATCTGTAATCCAACTAATCGAGTGTATATAGCATCCAGATCACCAATATTAATTATAGCTCTTCACTGTGCAAATAGCAATTCCCATAAATAATTAAAAATACATCATACATCATAAAAATATCATAAAAATAGGGTAAATGAAGTATAATAGCAGATCATATTAAAAATGGAGTATAATAACAGATCATATAAAAACAGATCATATTAAAAATTATTATATATTATAAAAACCATTTTAATTCAAACTCTACGTTCAGCCCATTTGGTATTAAAGATCCCATCTTATGGATCCACCTCATTTCCGTTTGGGCCAAATTCTGATTTACATGGTTTTTTCGCCAATGTTTAGAGACTTTCTGGATACCTATAACATATTTCAAGGACTTACAACATTTATTATGGTTTTCTAAAAAGTGTTTAGATAGCGAATGATTCATAAAGCCCTTCTTTATGTTGCGCAGATGTTCCACCCACCTATCTTTCAACGGTCTAGACGTGCGGCCTATATACTGCAGGCCGCATTCACACTCTATCAAATAAATACAATCTTTTGTATGACATGTTATAAAATCTTTAATCTCATATGTAGAATTTGTATTCGTTGACTTAAATTTTTCTATCTTGCTTACTTGTGTGTTGTGATTTCTACACATTAAACACAAACCACATCTATGAAAGCCTGCTGTTTTTATTCTTCCCGATTTCTTTGGAGGGATCGCACTTTTCACCAATTTATCTCTCAAATTATTGGCCTCCCTATATACAAACTGAGGATTTATAGGTAGAATGGTTTTCAGCACCGGGTCTCTATTTAATAAATGCCAGTGTTTTCTCACCACTTTTTCCACTTATTTCGATTGTTTACTGTAAGTGGTAATAAAAGGTAAGTTCATTTCTTCTTTATTGGTTCTTTTTTTAGATTCTAATAGACTAGTTCTATCGATCTTCCTGAGCTCCGTAATATAAGTGTTTAGGCATTCTTCCTGGTATCCTTTGGATAGAAATTTTTCTTTGAGGGTACCAGCTTGTTCTTCGAATGTTGTAACATCTGTGCAATTACGCCGAATCCTCCTCATTTGTCCCTTGGGTACATTTTTAATCCATACCGGATGATGGTTACTTTTTGTAGATAAATACGAATTGCTGTCCGTTGGTTTAAAATATGATTTGGTTTTAAGATTCCCTTTCTCAATATAAAAAGTTAAGTCAAGGAAATTAATATACTCCTTGCTAGTTTGATATGTTAAATGAATGTTAAAATCATTTACATTTAATCTATTACAAAAATCCTCTAATTCCGTTTGACTACCATCCCAGATAAAGATAATGTCGTCAATAAAACGGTACCAAATTTTAATATTCTTTGAAAAATCATCGTTCGTCCATATATTAAGATCTTCCCACAAACCCATAAAAATGTTCGCATATGATGGAGCAAATCGTGTACCCATAGCCGTTCCCCTCTTTTGTTGGTAAAATTTCCCATTATGCCAGAAAAAATTGTTATTTAGAATAAAATTGATGCTATCTAAAATAAACGAGACTTTTTTAATATCCAGGTTACTTCTACTTAAATAGTCTCTAACAGCCTCTATACCCTTTGAATGTTCTATAACGGTATAGAGACTGCTGACATCTGCTGTGGCTAGGATATAACTTTCTTTCCACTCAAATCTGTTCATTTTCTGAAGGATGTCCATCGTGTCTTTTATATATGATTTCACTTTTAATACTTCCGGTTGAAGATGATGGTCAATATAATGTGATAAGTTCGATGTTATACATCCTGTACCAGCTACTATGGGTCTTCCCGGGGGGTTCTGTGTGTCCTTGTGGATTTTAGGTAGAATGTAGAAGACAGGAAGACTAGGATCTTCCACAGTTATATACTTCTCTTCGCGCTCAGTGATCACTTCATCCATTTTATATCTGGATAATAGGTTTTTTAATTCTTTTTCTATTCGTTCACTGGGGTTACTACGTAAAGTGGCATAAGTTGATCTATCCTCCAGTTGACGGGCGATTTCTCTCTCATATTTCTCTATATCCATAATCACAACACTCCCCCCCTTGTCAGCAGGTTTGATGATAATTTCTTAATTCTCACTGAGATTCTTAATAGCTTCTCTTTCTTTTTTACTAGTGTTCTGTATTTTGTCCCATTTCGGGATGATTTTCTCCATATCTGCGGTAACTGCTTTATTGAAGCTTTCCACGTAACAACCCCTGCTGAATGTGGGATTGAATGTTGATTTTGGTTTGAAAGGATCCCTATTTAGTGTAGTTTCTCCCTTTTGACTAAGAAAGTACCGTTTTAATGCTAACTTTCTGGTAAACTTTTGGATATCCAGAAACGTCTCAAATTTGTTGAGTTGACTATCAGGAGCAAATTTAAGTCCTTTCTTCAGGACTGAACTCTCGTCTTCTGTTAACACGTGTTTGCTCAAATTAAAAATCTTGGTTTCCTCTATCCCTTCTCTATCTAGGAGGCTAGCAAAGACTCCTCTTTTTTTGCTAGACCGCTTATTGTTTTTTTTCCCTCTTTGACCCCGTTTACGAATTTTTCTTCTAAAAACTAAAATCTCGATTTCCTTCTGTTCCTGTCTAAAAAATCACTATTGTTAAAAGTTTCATATCTATTGTTGGTGCTCATTGGAAACTTACTTTCCCTTTCTGAATCTATATGCCATTCATCTTTTATGAAGTATTCATTTTTTCTTCTTGGATTTCTTCTTTTTCTATCCCACTGACTCCTTTCTCCTTCCCAGGAATAAAATATTAGAAAGTTGTTCACTGGCCCTAATGGAACTGATAGTACAAGAAAGAAAGAAAAATTTGGAAACATTAGAACAACAAATAGAAGGCTTCACCACTTCACTTTCACCTGTTAGAGAAATTGAAGAGTATAGAAAGCTAGAAAGGGAAATGGAAATACGGATAGTAAGAAAAGAGAAAGAAATTATTTTGAGAAAAAAAAGAAAATATAAGAGAGATAAAAGAGAAAAGGAAGAACAAATAGATTTCCCATATAAAAATGATAAAGAAACCTTATTGCAAGAGCCCCGAGATGAAAATAAGGGGATAGAAAATATTGAAGAATGGGATGATTCATTATGTGAGTGTGAGAGGAGTCCTAGTAAAGATAAATGGGTTGATGAGCGGAGGGAATATAGAAGGAACCAATATAGGACAGACAAAAAATTAAACTATAGATCCAGGCCACAATCCAACTACAGTAACATTAGAAGAGATCAAACTCCCAGAACCCATTGGAATAATAGGTGGGAAGGAGAAAGGAGTCAGTGGGATAGAAAAAGAAGAAATCCAAGAAGAAAAAATGAATACTTCATAAAAGATGAATGGCATATAGATTCAGAAAGGGAAAGTAAGTTTCCAATGAGCACCAACAATAGATATGAAACTTTTAACAATAGTGATTTTTTTAGACAGGAACAGAAGGAAATCGAGAAGATTTTAGTTTTTAGAAGAAAAATTCGTAAACGGGGTCAAAGAGGGAAAAAAAACAATAAGCGGTCTAGCAAAAAAAGAGGAGTCTTTGCTAGCCTCCTAGATAGAGAAGGGATAGAGGAAACCAAGATTTTTAATTTGAGCAAACACGTGTTAACGGAAGACGAGAGTTCAGTCCTGAAGAAAGGACTTAAATTTGCTCCTGATAGTCAACTCAACAAATTTGAGACGTTTCTGGATATCCAAAAGTTTACCAGAAAGTTAGCATTAAAACGGTACTTTCTTAGTCAAAAGGGAGAAACTACACTAAATAGGGATCCTTTCAAACCAAAATCAACATTCAATCCCACATTCAGCAGGGGTTGTTTCGTGGAAAGCTTCAATAAAGCAGTTACCGCAGATATGGAGAAAATCATCCCGAAATGGGACAAAATACAGAACACTAGTAAAAAAGAAAGAGAAGCTATTAAGAATCTCAGTGAGAATGAAGAAATTATCATCAAACCTGCTGACAAGGGGGGGAGTGTTGTGATTATGGATATAGAGAAATATGAGAGAGAAATCGCCCGTCAACTGGAGGATAGATCAACTTATGCCACTTTACATAGTAACCCCAGTGAACGAATAGAAAAAGAATTAAAAAACCTATTATCCAGATATAAAATGGATGAAGTGATCACAGAGCGCGAAGAGAAGTATATAACTGTGGAAGATCCTAGTCTTCCTGTCTTCTACATTCTACCTAAAATCCACAAGGACACACAGAACCCCCCGGGAAGACCCATAGTAGCTGGTACAGGATGTATAACATCGAACTTATCACATTATATTGACCATCATCTTCAACCGGAAGTATTAAAAGTGAAATCATATATATAAGACACGATGGACATCCTTCAGAAAATGAACAGATTTGAGTGGAAAAAAAGTTATATCCTAGCCACAGCAGATGTCAGCAGTCTCTATACCGTTATAGAACATTCAAAGGGTATAGAGGCTGTTAGAGACTATTTAAGTAGAAGTAACCTGGATATTAAAAAAGTCTCGTTTATTTTAGATAGCATCAATTTTATTCTAAATAACAATTTTTTCTGGCATAATGGGAAATTTTACCAACAAAAGAGGGGAACGGCTATGGGTACACGATTTGCTCCATCATATGCGAACATTTTTATGGGTTTGTGGGAAGATCTTAATATATGGACGAACGATGATTTTTCAAAGAATATTAAAATTTGGTACCGTTTTATTGACGACATTATCTTTATCTGGGATGGTAGTCAAACGGAATTAGAGGATTTTTGTAATAGATTAAATGTAAATGATTTTAACATTCATTTAACATATCAAACTAGCAAGGAGTATATTAATTTCCTTGACTTAACTTTTTATATTGAGAATGGGAATCTTAAAACCAAATCATATTTTAAACCAACGGACAGCAATTCGTATTTATCTACAAAAAGTAACCATCATCCGGTATGGATTAAAAATGAACCCAAGGGACAAATGAGGAGGATTTGGCGTAATTGCACAGATGTTACAACATTCGAAGAACAAGCTGGTACCCTCAAAGAAAAATTTCTATAAAAAGGATACCAGGAAGAATGCCTAAACACTTATATTACGGAGCTCAGGAAGATCGATAGAACTAGTCTATTAGAATCTAAAAAAAGAACCAATAAAGAAGAAATGAACTTACCTTTTATTACCACTTACAGTAAACAATCGAAAGAAGTGGAAAAAGTGGTGAGAAAACACTGGCATTTATTAAATAGAGACCCGGTGCTGAAAACCATTATACCTATAAATCCTCAGTTTGTATATAGGAAGGCCAATAACGTGAGAGATAAATTGGTGAAAAGTGCGATCCCTCCAAAGAAATCGGGAAGAATAAAAACAGCAGGCTTTCATAGATGTGGTTTGTGTTTAATGTGTAGAAATCACAACACACAAGTAAGCAAGATAGAAAAATTGAAGTCAACAAATACAAATTCTACATATGAGATTAAAGATTTTATAACATGTCATACAAAAGATTGTATTTATTTGATAGAGTGTGAATGCGGCCTGCAGTATATAGGCCGCATGTCTAGACCGCTGAAAGATAGGTGGGCGGAACATCTGCGCAACATAAAGAAGGGCTTTATGAATCATTCGCTATCTAAACACTTTTTAGAAAACCATAATAAATGTTGTAAGTCCTTGAAATATGTTATAGGTATCCAGAAAGTCTCTAAACATTGGCGAAAAAACCATGTAAATCAGAATTTGGCCCAAACGGAAATGAGGTGGATCCATAAGATGGGATCTTTAATACCAAATGGGCTGAACGTAGAGTTTGAATTAAAATGGTTTTTATAATATATAATAATTTTTAATATGATCTGTTTTTATATGATCTGTTATTATACTCCATTTTTAATATGATCTGCTATTATACTTCATTTACCCTATTTTTATGATATTTTTATGATGTATGATGTATTTTTAATTATTTATGGGAATTGCTATTTGCACAGTGAAGAGCTATAATTAATATTGGTGATCTGGATGCTATATACACTCGATTAGTTGGATTACAGATACAATTTTCTGCCCAGTTATAGAACATCAATAGAGAGTACATTATATGTATTTACACTTGAAAATGGTGATCTGAATGTTCGATGCGCTCCTCGAGCTGGAACGCAAATATTTACTGCTGCAAAGAAAATAGACAGCAGAGCGAGTACAGCGTCACTTCCGTTGGAGGCGGTATGCGTTCCATCGAGTGGAGCGCAAACGCAGGACGTAATGGCACTTCCGGGTGCTGTTGCCGGAAGAAGCGTGCGTTCCATTGAGTGGAACGCACGCACAAAGCCGTCAGAGGCTCACGCATGCGGGGATGATGTTAGTATACATCATCTCCAGCTGGTTGTTATAAGAAGATTATCCGGAAGTGGTATGCGTTCCAGGTAATGGAACGCAAGCCGCTGAAAGTATATTTAAATGCCTAAAATTATATGGATTTGGGGAAATTGACATTAGATTACGAAAGGTGAGACAAAAGCTGCACTTTAGGGGGTAGCTGTACCCTATAGGAGCAGAATATGATCACTGAGTGATGGACCAATAGGGAATACCTCATGGTATTTAAGGAAGTAGTATATGGTGACATACACACACCTTGATAAAGGCTCCATTGGAGCAGAAACGCGTTGGTGGGAAAGGAGCTGCTTTGAGAATACCAGGATTAAGGGTCAGAGGACATACCACTGCCACATAGACACCAGGGGGACCACATGAACCCACCCTGGGAGGTGACTGTTTGTATCCCTGTATATGCTATTTTGGGTGTGAATTGTCTTACACCCCTATAGATCTGGTACGCAGCCATTTTTATGTGTTTATGGATGTTATTTATGTGTTGAATAAACGGTACTTCACTATATACTATTTCTAATTTTTTTTGAGGAATTTTGACGTATTCATTGGTTGAACCATTTGAAAAGGAACAACGTAGGAATTTATTCCGGGAGAAATTTTTTTCTCATTCATTAACTTTTCCTGAATCTGACTGTTACTCCAGAGGAGCGCGGGAATTGCAAGTACTGTATTGATTGTGACAATAATACAACCATTTATCAAAATTAATTAGGAACAAAAACTTAGAATAAGTTATTGCATTAGTATTCAGCCCCTTTCTAATACACACTAGATCCTGTAAAGTAACCAACTTTCTTCACAAGTCACAAATGGTTTTTTGGAGCCCGTCTGTGTGCATGTAAGATGTGTCCACAAGATTGCAACACCTGTATCTGCAAGCTGCACCAGGTAGTTAATGTATTTCCAAGCAATTACTACAAAATGAAGACAAAAGAACATTCCAAGAGTCATTGGGAAGTACCAATGAAGAAAATGGTACAAGCATATTTCCAAGACATTGAATATACCCTGAAGCACAGTTACGTCCATTATAGAAAAAATACATAGAATATGGAGCGTCCTCTAAAACTGAGTGTATGGGGGAGAAAAGCTGTAGGAAGGAAGGCCATTGGTAACTCCAAAGGAGTTACAAACTTCCATGATTGAGCTGAGAATAATAACACACACTTCATAAATTAAGGTTGCATGGGAGTGTGGCAAGAAGAAAGGTCTTGTTGAAACAAACTCACATCAGAACTCGGCTAAAGTTTGCCCAGAGACATATGAGATATAACCATGTGCAGTAAGATTCTTTGGTCTGATGAAATTCAGAGTTCAAAATTGAACTCTTCAGCTACAATCATAGCTTGGCGCTAACCTAACACTGCACATCACAGAGAAAACGCTTTGTAGTGTGAAATATGGTCGTGGCAGCATCATATTATGGGTATGGTTTCTCTAGCACGGATCAGAAAGCTCATACATTTAAAGGGGAAAATGGATGGAGGAAATTACAGGGATATTCTGGAGGAAACCCTGTGTTATGGTATTCACATGGTTGTGTAAGACCTCTAAAGCCCAGGAGCGGATCTTCCACCAATAGCAGCCACACATTGTTCCCTTAGAGATTTATACTCATACCAGTATATAGGTGGCCGTCTGGATTTAAGCCTCCAGCAGTAGAGGCTAACACAACCGATGTGAGACTGCAGGAATGCTGACTGGAAACAAGGCAGAGCTGAGGAGTGGCAGTCCTTCCACTAATGAAACAAGCTGGAGTGAGACTGCAGGCAGATGATTACTTGTACAGATGTAAAGGACAAGATTCACTACCAGCGGCAGATAATGAGGGTCTCAGGTATGTCTTGGGACTATGGTGCAGCTAGGTCGTCAGACAAGAAGCGACTAGACAATGAATAAAAACTGCGGAGCAGGACTGATCTGGACAGTGATACTGCAGGATTTACAGACAAGGACTAGACAGGCAAGATAACCGATGTGGCAGGGCAATGAGAGGACAGAAAAGAAATGCACTATAGTGAGGCTTTGCCACTGGCTGAAGTAACAGACTAGGTTCAAGGTGCGGCCTTGAAGGCCGAGGTGCAACGGGAGCAATATGGTGTGGCCTTGAGGGCCAAGGTACAACAAGAACACCATAGTATGGCCTTGAGGGTTGAGGCGCGACAGGAGCAATATGGTGTGGCCTTGAGGGACGAGGTACAACAAGAACAACACAGTATGGCCTTGAGGGCCAAGATGCGACAGGAACAACACCATGCAGCCTTGATGGCAGAGGTGTAGCCCTGAGGGTACTTCAAGCCACTGACTGAGCATACAGGTGAGTACAGGCATGGCAGGAACACAGACTGGAGGCAGCGAGGTAGAGAACACTGCTGGCTTGAATTGGCTGGAAACAGACTGACACGGCTAGACTGGACTGTGGTATGGAAATGCTGCGGCTGCAGAAGTCACTGCTCTGGGAAGTCTGGCTAGAAATCAGGCTACTGAGCACAGGAACAAACACATACTCTGGAAGTCAGACGATATCACTCGCAGGAAGTAGTGTAGAACTGGCTGTAATTTATCAGAAGCAAGTACCAATCAGCACAATCCTTGCAGAAAGCCTCCCTAATGACAGCATAGCATGCAGCTGATCTCTGCACACAAACTGACAGGCAGGAATGCAGCAATGAGCTGCATTCCTGCCTGTCAGTTTGTGTGCAGAGATCAGCTGCATACTATGCTGTCATTAGGGAGGCAATGAGCTGCACACAGACAGAGTTCCAGCTACCTGCAAGCACCGGAAATGGAATCAAGGCATTATGCAGTGTTCTAATTGCCTCTTACTCCCGGGACCTGCCAGCAAGATGATCCTCTGCCACGGATCATAACACCCTGCTGCAGTCTACAAGTGAGCTTCGAATTGGAAGAAGATTTATCTTCCAGCATAACAATGACCAATGCATAGAGCTAAAGTCACACTGGTATCACTTAACAACAATGTTGCTCATGTCTTGAAGTGGCCTAGTCAAAGCCCAGATCTCAATCCAGTCTCTGTGGCAACATGTAACAATTGCTGTGCACCAATGATCAGCATTCAACCTGATGGGGCCTGAGCAGTTTTGCCAAAATAAAGGGGCTCAACTTCCAGTGTCTAGATGTGCAAAACTGATTTTGACAATTTTTTTACAAATGGTTGGGCTATATTTGTGTTGATTAGTGAGAAAAGTTTTAGGTACTAGCATTAGTAACTATTGAACGGTGGGAATCACAAGAAGCCCTACAGTTCTACTAATTTGGTGTATTTGTGGACATGTTTATTTTGAATTACTTTCTATTTTTGGCTGTTTACGTATGTGTTGTCAGCAATAACTAGGATAGGCCATTCTAACTAGAATACATTTTCACTTCACTGAAGAAACACAACTGCTCTGGATAAGTAAGCCTGTAAATATGCCCTCGGTTATTAGGTACACCTGTCACCTGCTCGTTAACCTAGAACATCTAAATCAGCCACTCATGTAGCAGCAGCTTAATGCATTAAATCATGCAGATATGGGGAAGAAACAGGATCTAAGTGAATTTAACTGTGTACTGGTTGTTAGTGCCAGACAGGGTTATTTTTATTAGCTCAGAACTGGTTGATCTCCAGTTATTTTCAGACACAAGAGTCTATAATTTAGTGTGTATGATGTGCAAATCATAAATCATCCAGTGAGCAGCAGTTCTGTGGGTGAAAACACCTTGTCAATGAGTAAGGTCAGAGGAAATGGTTCAAGCTGAAATAAGCATGCATTACAAATGTGATATGTAAAAGAGCTTCTCTGGAGGCACAGAATGCAATGCCTTGTAGTGGATGGGCTGCAGCAGCATCAGACCACTCTAAGGTATTTATAGGCTATATTTACTACAGTGCGGATTCACAGAAGAGGAGGTGCTGCGCATAGCAACCAGTCAGATTCTAGCTGTTATCTTCTAAAATGTGCTAAATAAACGATAAGTAGAATCTGATCAGTTGCTATGGGAAACACCTCCACTTCTGTAAACCCACACTTTAGAAAATATACCCCTAGGTATCACTTCTGTCAGCTTAGAACAAACAACTGAGGCAAAAGTGGATATAGGCATGCCTGTTGTGACAGATCTGAATATCTGCTGAAGCATTCAGATGGTAGGGTCAAAATTTACAATAAACAGCATAAACTCATGGGATCCATCTTGCATCAACAGTTCGATCTGGTGGTAAAGGTTTAATGGTATGGGGTCTTGGCACACATTAGGCCTCTCTATGCCAGTTGAGCATCATCTAAATGCCACAGCTTATCTGAGCATTGTTGCTGACCATGTTTTACCCTTTATGGACACAGTCTACAGTACTCATCTTCTAATGTCTACTCCCAGCAGTATAACAGGTCATGTCGCAAAGCACACCATCTCCATCTGGTTCCACAAATATAATAATAAGTTCAGTGACCTCCACTTAATGCGACAGAGCACCTTCGGGATGTGGTGAAACACGAGATGTGTAGCATGAATGTGCAGCCAACATATCTGCAGCAACTGCATGATGCTGCCATGTAGATGTGGTTCAGAGTCTCTAAGGTTCCAGTAACATGTTGAATTCCTGCCACAGAGAATTCAGCGTATTCTGGGTCAAAAGGTGGGTCCTACCCAGAACTAGAAAGGTATACCTAATAAAGTGACCACTGATTTAATATTGTCATGTATACTAGTATTTTTAATTTGAATTCATTTTAAATATTCTCTTTGAGTTCACATTGTAACTCAAAACTACAGTAGCTAAACATTTACTAAAAATGCCACTAATATACATGCGTATGTTTGTCTACACAGGTGGCTTCAATGCAGAGGGATTTCTGTCCTCTGTGGAATGTTACTGCCCAGAAACTAATGAGTGGATAGAAGTGACGGAAATGCCAGTAGGGTGCAGTGGCATGGGTGTAGCAGTAACCATGGAGCCATGTCCAAATAGTTTTGAGGACTTTGAAGAAAGCTGATGACTTAAATTATGGCAGTTAATGTTAGCTGTCCACTTGTAGCAACATGATGAAATATGAAATGAATTAAAATTTCAAATGGGAATTGTATTACATGATGGAATAAATTATGTTTAGGATCTTCTGTAATAAGATACTTTTTTATTTTTAGCTAAACAAAGCTAAATTATGGTAATAAACTCTGGGCCTAATTCAGAGTTGTGTGCAAACCCGATGGTTTGCATCCAACTCAGAAGTTTGAAAATATGCACATGTGAGGGATCTGTACTAGGAACGTGCAAATCTTCTTGCAGTGCCCAGATACCGCAGCCTGATTGGCAGGTTGTGAACGTTTGGGAGCTAAATCAGACAACATCCCAGAAAATAAGGGGCATCTCGGCCTCATTTTCTAGTCGTGCTGAAGCTAATGTCTGTGTCCTTGTACGCAGCTTCGTAGGCGTGAAAACATCAGCAATCCTGAGTAACCTGAAGGTTACTCAGATAACCAATGTTCATGCAGAGGGATCCGATGCTGTGTCTTTGGATGCAGGAGTGGATCATGGAAGCGGCCAGAGGTGTCTAGTTACACAAGATGCCTCCAGTGGCATTAGCATATTATGACACACCAGTTGTGTACTAAGTGGCAGTGGCTGTGCTAATCAGGAGGATTTTAATATAATTCATTGTTGAATAGGTAATGGATCTGGCATCTAGCAGAAGTGTGTACATTTGCACCATGGTTAATGCATACAATCCAAATGTCTCATTACTATATAAATGGAGATGGAGAGATTTGTGTTTTATACGGCTGAAGATTTCCCAGCACAGTTCTATATTCTCAAGGGCTTAGAGCTATGCTAACATTCCAATACGTGCACAACCAATATGTGCTCGTAATCTAACGTATCATAAGTGACACCATGGTAAATTTGATACTTTACCTTTTAATATACATCAGCTAGCGGCACCTGTAGAGGTAAGGGGGCAGTTCATTTGAGAGATATTCAACCCATCAACAAATGATGTCAGCCAGGCTAACAAACAGAAATAGATAGATAGATAGATAGATAGATAGATAGAGGTGGGCAATAAGTGGCACTCCAGCTGCTGTTGAACTATATATCCCAGCACGCCCTGCCACAGTTTAACCATGCCCTGATAGCAAAACTTAGGCAAGGTATGCTGGAATGTGTAGTCCCACAGCAGCTGGATGTCCAATTATTGCCCACCCCTTCTTTAGACTGTGTCAGGATTACTGGGTGATTTCAGATATCCCAGTAATACACACTGGGCCTGATTCAGAGCCGTACATAAAGTGGCTGCATCTGTGGATGCATTGCGTGCTTGAAAATAGCAATCTTCTCCCCGTATTTATTCTGTGTAGATGTCCACACCTACGGACAGCTTATGCTACTTGCAAACACCCTTGATGCCACCCAGTTACACACATATAGCCGCAAGTGGAGGTTTGGTTGACAATGGATATGCAGTCACTTTGTGCGTATCTCTGAGTCAGGCCCATTGTGTCCCTTTCCTTATTTACTGCTGTGAGCTTTATTCTTAGAAATCATGCTTCACCATGCTATTATACTTGTCACAAATATCACAGAGTATAATGATATTAAAATGTACTTTTCGAGCAACCAAGTACAGTAATTTACATTGGGTGGGATGTATCAACCATCTCATTTTACCACATGCATAGCCACATTTATTAATGTCATATGCATAAAGACTTGAGATTATATACGCAAAGAACAGCTCTTCCAAATAGACTTGCCCTTTGACCCGGGAGCCCTGATACACATATGCGAGCCACGGGGACAATAGGATTGAAAGAAGCCCATTGGCTTCTATAGGCAACACCATCTATAGATGGCGTTGCCTATTGGGTACAAACTTCAGAAAGTTTAGCTATCCAGAGATTAATACATATGGGAAATGCTGTGAAACCTCTGAAAACAGTTTCCAAAGTTTTGAACGCATTCTGCCATCAGTACATCCCACCCTCTAGGAGTCACCATATTCTTTAAACAGTTTACTGCACAATACGGATGTATTGTTATTTAAAATACATATGTTCATTGTTTTGTAACAGTGTTTCAAATATTGATAAAATCATTGCTTATCTATTGTAACCAATTTCATTAGCTGCTTGAAAATTCTTAAAATATATTCTATTGTAGATATCACAATTTTGCCACTGTTGCATACTGGACATAAATGGTAAATTACATGTTAGGATAAGTAGTATATATGAAACAACAACTCACATTTAGACTATAACTATATTTATTAGCGGCACTGTCTTGACCCTATGAGCCTGAAGTCAAGATTCTCAAATGGCTTAGTCATTAATTATAAACCTGAAACATTGTATTATGATACAAAGTATTTTGTTGCATTGTTTTAAGGTTATAATAGGTTAGTAGAAGTTGTTTTCAGCGTCTTTGTAGCATATTTTACAAACTTCTACTGCTGATTCATTCTGTGGCCTGTATTTGTTATAACATCTCAGATACTGTCATGTTGGGTTATTGATTCATTTTACACACAAAGAGCTGTTGTAAATTTGTAGATTTTGTAAATTGTTGTCATTTAGTTCTGAAAACAAACAATTGTATGTCACAATGTAATTAATGTAGGGATAATATTGATCTGTAAAAATATATGTATAAAATGTAATTACTGTACAGTGAGATACACTTGTAAATATGTATTAAACTGGATTATTCATTTTGTGCTTTTAGTGTTCATACTGTGTTTTCCTGTTTGTTTTTTGTGTTTCTGAACAGATCAGGTTCTTAGTCCTAGTATTTGATTTTTGGGATGATTGATTGATTTAATGATTTATTTATATCAAGCAAACTTCTCACATACTCTTCACTATATCCCTAAAATGTGCTAGTGAAGCAGCTGTGTTGAAATAAGATGGGAATCCACATTCAAGCCTTTGAAGTCTCACACCATGAGATGTTTTGTCTAACCAATGAGAGCGGTTTGCTCTGTCCTCCAGCTTGTGATTGGCAGCTATTCATGAATGTGAAATAAAACCTAGCAGATAAGGAAAAGGAGAGAGAGTGACTGTTGAAAATTTAAGAGAAAGCAGAAAATCAAACAATTAGGTTTAGTAAGGTAGAGTAAAAGAGGAAGTAAATGATTTTATTAAAGCCCCATGCCCGCACATTTAAAAAAAAAAAAAATCAAATTTCCTTAACATCTTTCACTCTAGTCCAGCGTTTTTCGACCATTGAGCGGTTGTTTAGTGTGCCGCATGGTCAGATTCACCGGTCAGAGCTGCCGGTCAGATCTGCCGTGCTGTGGACCGGGCAGTGCTGAGCTCTTCTGGGAGTCTCAGGCATGCCCGGGCAATCACTTATGCAGATGCAGCGGCGTGACATCACAGGTCACGCACGCCGTGTTTCTAGTCAGCTTGCCTGCCCACCAGCTCCTCATCAGAGATGCCCTGCATGAAGGCCCCCAGCACCCCCAGTCAGCCAGCCTGCCTCACCAGCCAGCCCCGTGGCCACCAGCACCGCCAGCCTGTATCACTAGCCAGCCCCACGGCCACCAGCTCCACTAACACTGCCAGCTCACCAGCAAGGCAGCCCGCCCCATGGCCACCAGCACAGCCAGCCAGCCCTCGGTTCACAAGCACAGCCAGCCCTGCAGCCATCAGCACCCCCAGCCAGCCCTCGGCCACCAGCCAGCCTGCCTGCATGGTGCACTCTGCTGACAGCTCTACCGTAAAGGGACAGGTAGGGGCAGAAAAATGTAAAATTATATTTTAAGTGTACTTTGTTTTTTTGTGGGGAGCAATGTGGGTTTTTTTTTCTTTGGGGCCAGCCAAAGTTATTTTGTTTCTGTGGGGGCCAAAGTATATATTTTATTCCTGTAATGGCCAATGTATGTGGGTTTTATTCCTGTGGGGGGCCAATGTATTGCATTTTATTCCTGTGAGTGCCAATGTACAGTCAGGTCCATAAATATTGGGACATTGACAGAATTTTCATATTTTGGCCTCTATTCACCACCACAATGGCTTTGAAATGAAACACACAAGATATGATTTAACTGCAGACTTTGAGATTTAATTTGATGGTAATTACATCCAAATCAGGTGAACGGTGTAGGAATTACAACGGTTTCTATATGTGCCTCCCACTTTTTAAGAGGCCAAAAGTAATGGGACAAACTAAACAATCCTAAATCTAACTTTCACTTTTTAATACTTTGTTGCAAATCCTTTGCAGGCAATTACAGCCTGAAGTCTGGAACGCATAGTCATCACCAGACACTGGGTTTCATCCCTGGTGATGCTCTGCCAGGCCTCTACTGCAAATGTCTTCAGTTCCTGCTTGTTTTGGAGGCATTTTCCCTTCAGTTTTGTCTTCATCAAGTGAAATGCATGCTCAATCGGATTCAGGTCAGGGGATTGACTTGGCCATTGCATAACATTCCACTTATTAGCCTTAAAAAACTCTTTGGTTGCTTTTGCAGTATGCTTCCGGTCATTGTCCATCTGCACTGTGAAGCGCCGTCCAATGAGTTCTGAAGCATTTGACTGAATATGAGCATATAATATTGCCCAAAACACTTCAGAATTCATTCTGCTGCTTTTGTCAGCAGTCACATCATCAATAAATACAAGGGAACCAGTTCCATTGGCAGCCATACATGTCCACGCCATGACACTACCACCTCCATGCACTGATGAGGTGGTATGTTTTGGATCATGACCAGTTCCTTTCCTTCTCCATACTCTTCTCTTCCCATCACTCCCATGGCTTTTTTAGATGTTGTTTAGCAAACTCTAATCTGGTCTTCCTGTTTTTGTGGCTCACCAATGGTTTGCATCTTGTGGTGAACCCTCTATATTCACTCTTGTGAAGTCTTCTCTTGATTGTTGACTTTGACACATATACATCTACCTCCTGGAGAGTGTTCTTGATTTGGCCAACTGTTGTGAAGGGGTTTTTCTTCACCAGGGAAATAATTCTTTTGTCATCCACCACAGTTGTTTTCCGTGGTCTTCCGGGTCTTTTGGTGTTGCTGAGCTCTCCGGTGCATTCTTTCTTATTAAGAATGTTCCAAACAGTTGATTTGGCCACACCTAATGTTTTTGCTATCTCTCTGATGGGTTTGTTTTGATTTTTCAGTCTAATGATGGCTTGCTTCACTGATAGTGACAGCTCTTGGGATCTCATATTGAGAGTTGACAGCAACTGATTCCAAATGCAAATGTCACACCTAGAATCAACTCCAGACCTTTTACCTGCTTAATTGATAATGAAATAACGAGGGAATAGCCCACACCTGTCCATGAAATAGCTTTTGAGTTGATAGTCCCATTACTTTTGGCCCCTTAAAAAGTGGGAGGCACATATTGAAACTCTTGTAATTCCTACACCGTTCACCTGATTTGGATGTAATTACCCTCAAATTAAATCTGAAAGTCTGCAGTTAAAGCACATCTTGTTTGTTTCATTTCAAAACCATTGTGGTGGTGAATAGAGGCCAAAATCTGAAAATTCTGTCAATGTCCCAATATTTATGCACCTGACTGTATGTGGGTTTTATTCCTGTGGGGGCCAATGTATTGTGTTTTATTCCTGTGGGGGCAAATGTATTTGGGTTTTATTCCTGTGGGGCCAATGTATGTGGGTTTTATTCATATGGGACCACGTATGTGTTTTATTCATATGGGGGCCACGTATGTATGTTTTATTCCTATGGGGGCAACTGTATGTGTCTTTTATTCCTATGGGGCCAATGTATGTGTGTTTTATTCCTGTGGGGGCCAGTGTGTGTGTTTTTTTTTAATGTGGGAGCCATTATGTATGTTTTCCATAGGTTGCGCACGCCGCATAACCGAATGGTGTGCCTTGGCAATTTTAAGATCTTGCGTAGTGTGCCTCAAGTTAAAAAAGATTGAAAATCACTGCTCTAGTTAAATTAATGCAAACAGCCTGACAATAGGTTTATTATTTTTTTATTTAAAAATCTTCCATTCATTACCCTATGAAACTCATTCCCCCTCCCATTGCTACTAAATTGTGGCATCTATTGTACATGAAATAATGTGGTAGATTTTCCACCTGTCTCTTTTAACCTAGTTTTTCCTCTCTGCAATTCTAAGGTTGCTTTAGTGCAACCAAGCAATATAAATTTATGAATGCAAAATGCAATATTTACTATACTGTGCTTTGGAGGCTGGGAGCTAAAACTTGTGTGTTGATGAGTTTCAGTTTGTAAACTCCTAACAGCATGCGGTTGTACCCCTTCAATACAGAGTAGAACTTGCCTAGCCTGATCTAGTCAAAATGTGGACATCACAATGTTGAAAGTTATGATTTCTACATTGTTAAAAACGTCCACATTGAACATGTCGGCATGTGCATAATTTTGACATGTTCACAATGTCTATGTGTGAAATGTTGACATGTTAAACATTGACATTCTGCTTGTATTGGCATGGGAGGTTAGGAGTAGGCTACAGAAGGGAAGGGTTTGGGTTAGGCACTAGGAGAAGGGTTAGGGTTAGTGATACTGCCCATTGGAAGCACTTCTAGGTTTACTGGGAGTCCTCATCAGCTGACCGCCATAACCTGAAGACAATACCAGTCCCACCATGCCGGGTAAGTCTACACTAGCCAACCATGAGCACTTTGTCGACTTTCTAATCATGTCAACATTTCATCAGTGTCGACACAAATGTTGAGGTGATCAACGTCGACATTGTAACCTTGTTGACAAGCTGCATGTCAACATTACAACCATATCGACATCCTCATGTCGACATTGTAACTGTCGACATAGTAAATGCAGACAAAATATACCACACTCTTCCTAGCCAGTTGGAACAAGGCCAATACTATCAAAATATAGTGCTAGTACTTGTGGCACTACAATTGCACCATGCAATGACAGTGTATGACTGTTCTTACATGCTTCATATAATAGAACTACAAGGTATAGTATGCACATGCTCATGCTTGCTGAACTACAAGGACTACAAATGATTGCACTATAATTTAAGTATATTATGTTTGTACACAACTACTCAGCACTGGACCATTCTAGGTCCCAAACATTTATGGTCCCATCACCTAGAGGACTGAGGCCCAAACTGATTAGGCTAGAAGCTTATAGAATGTAAGGGATACTTGTTTTTACTTTCAGTAAAAGGCAGCTCAAGCAGCATGTGGCTTGAGCTATTTGTCCAGTCTGAATCATGTCTATTTCTTTGTAACTCTTAATCAGCATTAAACTCTCACTTTGAATGCATCGTACATGAAAATAATACAAGATTACATTTTCAGATTTCCAAAACGCACATGAGAGTCCAGAAAATGTCTGGTTTGATCAAACATCTGCTTAGGAAATTTACCCCAAAAGGTTTTGCAACAATGACCTGGTGAAAAAGTGATCTCGTCTTCCAGATTGGATTAAATGTCTCTGACCTAAATAAAAACCAAGTCACGTAGTCTGACCACCACTCAATTCACTTCTCAGTCACAACCCCTCAAAATAGAATAAGGATACTGAATTTAAACCTCTATACGCTCCTGCCTATACCTTCTAAATCCTGCCTATACCTCCTAGAATTGACACAGTCAAACAGTAAATAATTGTCTTCAGACTTTGAGAAATGTGTTTCCAATGCACAAAGGTTATTATTCAACATAAAAACAGTAGGTTACATGCTGTGATCTAAAGACAATTTAGCGCAAAGAAATAATACAGACCCAAGGTACAGTTATACATATGCACGCGCACTGGGACCAGTTACCGGCATCAACAAGAAACCTCCATCAACAGCATCAGCAAGAAGACTCCAGATTGGAGTCGGCACGCACATTTATACCCTTGCAGAATTAGTTCCCAGTGCACGTGCATCTGTTACAGGACATTTAACAGGTTGATTCAAATGGACACATGTCAGCCTCCGACAGCCTTTTGTCTCCTTTTTCCCAGCGCATGCAAATCTAAGCTGCTAATATTACAAAGTACATTTTAGTGTTTTAACTCTCTACAGTCCATAAGTTGAGAATGCATGTTGCGATCTTCTCACCAATGATACCGTAAAGCTATTGAGACAGAGTAGATCAGCACAACACCAAACATGGTTTGCTTATCATGTACTAAACCTTAGACATCAAATAGTCTTTATTTTACAACATTAGTAATAAATGAATAACCCTTGAATATTACACTTTGAAGCTATGGAACCTTTTATGTGAGGTTGCAGTGTATAAGTATGAGGGGTTTAGGAAAAGATGCTAATTAGTTATATGTAACTTAGGGAAGATGCGTACGCATGAAGCTAATAAACAGCGTTCGCCTGCAGAATTTTATGCATTCGCTAATGTGCGTCATGTTAACAGCGTAAGTGTGTGTATTTAATGTGTGTATGGGATATGGTGAAATATGCAATCGCATGATGCTAAAAATAGCATTGCCGTATGTACTTAAGTGTGAGTTTCTCTAAAATGGCGCTGGGCGGCCATTCGCAAAATAGCGTCAGGCAGATCTCATTTTCTAAGATGGTGTCTTGTGGCCATTCGCAAGATGGTGTCATTCCAATCTAATTTTAAACTGATTCTGTCTCAGCCAATTATCCAGCTTCGACAACAACTTTACCCATGGAGTTGACAAGGTATCGTCCAAGGAGGGGCATGACTCCCCAGGCTCTTGCAGCAAACCTGGATCTTTCTGCGGTAATGGGGGCCTGTGAAGATCCTTTTTCCCTTATCCATTACTATAACAGGGATGTGACAGCTGCAATGGATATTATTGCCCCTGTGCGTATAGGACCCCTCATACCACACCGTCAAGCCCCTTGGTTTGACAATAGTGTTAGTGAACTCTGGAAAAGGGGGCGTAGACTTGAAAGATGATTGAGGAAGATGAACCTGGTAGAGGATAAGTTACACTAATCAAACATATTAGAGAATATCAATCAACAATCACCCGTAAGAAAACAGAGTTCCTTTCAAATGAGATCAAGGCAGCAAACAATAGGCCAGCTCAGCTCTTCCATACAGTGGAGATGCTTTGCAAACCAGCATGCCTGCTGCATGATGAATCCCTCTCCCAGTCAAGATGCAATGAGTTTGCAAAAATCTTTGCAGGTAAAGCATCCTCCATCCGGGCTGGAATCCCCACAGTGTCATCAAAGGATTGCCAAACTACCAAGCCTGCCAAGGTAAGCCACCTGTCTCCCTGGAACAGCTTTGACATAATGGATGTAAAAGACATTGCTAAAATTATCAGAATTTTGTGACCCACCACCTGTGATCTGGACCCTGCCTTAACCAAGCTTCTCATAGGGTGTATAGACATTATTGGCCCTGTAATTGCAAAATAGTTCAATGCTCTTTGCAAACAGCCATTTTTCCAGAACCACTAAAGGAAGCAGTTGTTAGATCACTTCTTAAAAAACCTAATTTAGATCCCGACTGCATGACCAACTATAGACCAGTATCAAACCTACCTTTCATAGGATAGGTCATTGAGAAAGTGGTGGCAATGCAACTGGAAACCCAGCTGTCTACCCATGATATTTATGATCCATTCCAGTCAGGATTCAGGAGAAGACATAGCACTGAAACAGCCCTGTGTGCTTAATGATCTTCTGATGGCAAGAGACAGAGGTGATTATTCAATCTTAATCCTTCTGGATCTCTCAGCAGTATTTGATACTGTGGACCATGGGATTCTAATTGCCTGAAAAATTTCTGTGTACTGGATGGCACAGTCCTTAGCTGGTTCAAATAATTTCTCACTGGCAGGTCACAGTGAGTTTCTTCTGGAGTAAACTCTTCATCACCAGTGCCACTTCCATGCGGTGTCCCACAGGGTTCTATACTATCTCCCATGCTTTTTGCAGTATAAATGCTACCATTGGAAATAATCAGATGTCATGTCCTGGTCTACCACTGCTTTGCAGATGATACACAACTGTACCTGTCCTTTGCTCCAGGTACAAAGGAGCCAATAACAACCCTAAATGGCTGCCTAGCTAAGCTTCAGCAGTGGATCAGTGCCAGTTGGCTGTGACTGAACCCTGATAAAACAGAGGTCCTTATGATAGGACACAGGACAGGGCTATAGAATAGCCAACCAACAGTACTTACACTTGGGGGTTCAGAATTACAAAACACTAAACGTGCGGAATCTTGGTGTTGTCCTGGATAGTGGCTTAACACTTAAACATCAGGTATCAGCCACAATCAAATTCTCATTCTTTCATCTGAGGTACATAGCCAGAATCAAGCACTTAATTTCCTCAGAAGGTCAGCCTAAAGTCATACATGCATTTATATCATCACGCCTAGACTACTGCAACGCCCTCTACCTTGGTCTCCCAGCAAAAGAATTGTACCGCTTG